>JAWNNB010000266.1:0-10404 GCA_035043285.1 Drosophila subsilvestris
GAAATCTTCTTTAATTTAAGGCTGGTAGTCTACATTGTTTAATAAACACTTGTTCACGTTTTTTTTTAAACTTTCTACCACTTGCAGTACGTACGACAGTCTCGTTCGCGTTCTGAGTAATGTCCATATGTATATCTGACTAATTTAATTTTCTACAGTTCTTCAACATATTTCGACATATGGCTTCGAGCTATCTGGAAACGCTTTTGTTAGTAGTTTAGAAAAAGTCTAGACAACTCAATCCAAAATATCGGAAACTAAATAGTCTTTGTTTGCAGACGAATTAAGAAATAATAGCGGACGTCCTACGCTTACTGTTTACGAATTTGTAATACTTATAAACGGAAAAATTTGACCAAGCTATTACATAGCGAGAGAGGAAAGAAGGATACAAAAACCAGATCTAATCGGACAGAAAAGTGGGACACAAGAATCAAAAAGTGTGTGAAGTACATTTGTAAAAAAATATTTTTGATTTTCATAACGTCACTGCACAAGAACAGAGCGGACCAATCAAAATCCCTTATGAGGTTATTAAGCCTGGTAAACTCGGCTTTACGACAGCGGACAGGTTCAAAAAGACTACACGCCCGATAAACACAACAACGTGAAAGAGAGTTCTGAGCTTACTACGCAAGCCTCTAGTATTCTAATAGGTAACTACTTTCAGTTCTCTTTAGAAGAAGTTAGTTTTCTGTATGGGTGAAAAGAGCATCGGAAGATTAGAATGTAGATTTTGATTACTTAGAGTTAAGGGGTCTTTTCTTTTTCTTAGCCTTGTACTCTTTCACAAATTTGGCAGATCAAATGATTTCGAAATGAGTTGGGAAGACGCTCTTAAAGGAAGCTATTGAAACTTTGAATAAAAGCAGTTAAATCGTTAGATGTGAGGCCAGTGGCAAGACGTGAACAATAAACTTCCGCTTTGGTGGGACTCTCCTCAATGGTTTTGGCAGCACAGGTCTGTGTACCTGTGATGTCAATATCCAGTGGTCCTTGACGTCTGTATACCTGTGTATCGGAATAGACGATAGATACTAATTGTGCTAATTGGTGCGGACTTGGCGTACACGCACGTTACAGACGTTTCTGGCTGCAAGCTCTCTGGTGTGATGAATTCAGCTCCCAAATCTGCATCACCAGCAGCTGTCGTTGCCTAGGAGTAGCAGCTGCTGTACTGTAAGATGGAGACTCATTCAGCTGTTGCAAAACAGATAATCTAGACTCCATGGCAGAGTCGATCGTAATGCTTTTTGAAGCCATCGCACAGTGGGCATACTTGTATAGAAGAAGGTGACAAAAATAGTTATACTTTACATACAGGACCATTTTGGGAGTGGTTATAAGCCATTTATAAACAATAAATTATTAATATGGCTGCAAACAAAATAAAACAAATGTTTATTTGTTCAAATAAATCAAAGACAGACTCTTATTGTAAAGTTTTATTTTAACATGGTTCTTTTCTTAATCCACTTATAAGAGGGTCTGAAGTTTAAATGAAAAAAAAACGTAACGTTAATTATAAAGAAAATAATTAAATTTTTTAATTTAAAACACAAATAAACAATAAAAAACGCATATAAGAGCAATTACTACGAAAAACACACAAATAACAAGCAGAAAAACCTGTTGCACTCCGATCAACATATTGCTACAAAAAGGCGGCAAAAGGCAGATAATTCTAGTCTTATTTTGATCTTAAGATATGCATCTGTGATCAACACAAAGATGAACCTGCGGATCGGTGGGAAACAGAACTAAAAGCTTAAGAGAAGAAATGGAAATCGAAAAAACACTGACAAAAGACAATTTGGTTATTTTAGATTTTTGGACGACAGAAAACAATCTACAAATAGTAGGTTGGTTTTAATTAAGCTTTATACCTGTTTCTTGTACTTTAAAGTTATTGGAGTTGATTTTAAATACGTTTTTTATGTTAAAAGATGGGGTTTACTTTCTGCAAAATCAAAACGCACCGAATTTCCGAGCACGTGTCTTTACTTTAAAGGGTTTTTTTTGCAAAGAGCGAGTGTTCACTCTAAAAAAAACATTCGAATCAAAAAGCCAATTTATCTATGAGATGATCAAAATGATTCAAATTGTAAAATTTCGATTTCGGTTTTTTTATTTTTGTCGTATGGGAGCGCCCACTGTACAATGGTCAGCTCCTTAAAGCCATTTGGCGTCTGCCTCATAATCATGACCACGTCATTCTCAACCGCCCTGCATTCCTCACAACTGTAATTCAGACCATTACATTTCGAGATAGCATCAGCAACCAGTGCATTTTGAGTGCACTACGTTGTCGCAGACCCAGCAACGAATGCTCGGGTAGTTGATATGCATCTTGCCTATTTTAGCAAAGTGAAATAATTCAAAATTTGATTGCTCTAGCTCTTCTTATCTCTAAGATCTAGGCGTTAATCAAGACGGAAGGACGGACAGACAGAAGTAGCTATATCGACTCGGCTGTTGATGCTGATCAAAAAATATTTATTTACTTTATTGGGTCGGAAACTTTTCCTTCTAAAATAACCCTACATAAAAAAATTTGTTGGCGCTTAAAAGCGTCTGAAGAAGACAACAGCCGAAAACAAATACTCGTCATAAAAGGTCAAACGAAAATCGTTGTAAATTTGTAGTTTTTGTAACATCTTCTAAATACTCAAAAATCCAAAATTGTTCATCTTAATAAGGAATTAAATATAAAATAAATGATAGTATTAAAACATGTTTCTTTTTTAATATTACAGCTTAACTGCTAATGGCCCATTTGGTGGAAGTTGTCAAGTTCATGGACCGCTGCCTACACTTACTAATTGTAGTTCTGACGATTTGGCAGCTGTTCCCGACTTGGATATTGGTTCTTCCGGGATGAAAAGTCCAATATTAGACAACCCTGCATTTTCACACTCCAAATGTCCACCTAGAATCCACAAAAGTTGTTTCTGTGTCCGTTTTATAGCGGAGCATACCAAAATGCAAGAGGACTCAACAAAAGTATGTTAAAAAAAACGTTCAATACATTTTCACTTTCATTTTTGTACAAAAAAAGGTAAAGGAAGATTGGAAGTACGTCGCAATGGTCTTGGATAGACTTTTTCTGTGGATATTTACGTTAGCAGTTCTTGTCGGAACAGCTGGGATCATATTACAAGCACCAACATTGTACGATGACCGGATTCCTATTATTGAACAAAAAGACTTGGACTTTTCTGGAACATCAGCTGGTCGCTGTAGACCCCCACAATAACATTTAAAAAAAACCAACGAATGTTTACAAACTGAAAATGTTTCAGATTATTGAATCTGTTGATATTTATGTTTTGTTTCAAATTACGACCGATTAAACTATGATCTTGCCAATTCAATATCGCAATGTATATCTTCCTGTATGTCTAAGTCTACGAATGGATTTAAGGATTAAAGATTCAGATATCAGATTATTATTTTGTTTGGCTTTCCTTTTTTGCCATTTTGACGCCATAAGGTATAAACATACATACAGCTAGAACCACAGTCTAATAGAATAATCCTTAATTTTTGAAGCAATTTTTGGGGAAACCTTTGGCATTAATGGCCTTGCAGATCATTCGCTTTTCATCATATGAAATATTTAACTTATTCCGAATATTTTAATTGGTGTATCTGTTTATACAAAAATTGTTTTGTAATATGTGGATTCAGTTTTCATTTTTGTTTATGAATTGTTTATCTACAGGATGTAGTTTAGCTAACAACGCATTTAATATATTTATTTTTATATTTTCTTTGGTTACAAATTTTGAATTTTCAATCTTTCTCCGTTAGCTTTTTATAAAATCTTTTAAAGTCAAGTATCATCGGGAATTTCGTCCCTAATTTTTTCAATTGGCGGTCAAATTGCTCCAATTTTGCTTCAACTCATTTTATTTAGGCATATGCATAAGTCCAATGAATTCAAAGCCGAAAAGGATATGGACCGGGTCATTCAGTGGAAAGAAAATTATTTAAAAAACACGAACAAATTAGCTTTTCACATGACGGATATCGATTTTATTTGGATACCTCTCAAATTTTTTCTTATTAGGTAGAGTGTTTACAATGCTTTTTTCACACAAATTTGTGTAACTGCCAGAACTGAATGGTCAAATATCTTTTTTATGAGAGTTTAATGTTTTAATTTTAATTGTCGTACGACACAAGTTTGTCTTTTTTATACCCGTACTCAAAGAGTTAAGGGGTATATTTTATTTATGTTAAAATTGAATGTATGTAACGCAGAGAAGGAAACGTTTCCAACCCCATAAAGTATATATATTCTTGATCAGCATCAATAGCCGATTCGATTCAGCTATGACTGTCTGTCCGTCCGTCTGACCGTCAGAGACTATAAGAGACTATAAATTTTGTTTCCAGACTCATGTGATATCACACTGCTACAGTGTATTTCAAAATTTCGCCCCACCCCTTTCCGCCTTCACAAGGGACGTAAATCTGTGGCAGCCAAAATTTTGAAGATACGATATCGTAGAGAATGATCATATCTACCAGATTGCCAAGTCTGGTACAGATCAGATCATTATTATAGCCAGAATGAAGAAATTAGTTTTCAGTTGCTTCCCTCACCTCCTCTGGCGCTGCTAACGCTACCCATTCTTTTTCCGCTCGCACACACTCTGCCCTGTGCAGTGTGCGAGTGCCCTATAGCGGTGGAGATGTAGAATCTAAATGGTAGATGTGGAATATATATTTTAGATGTAGAATCTACAGTTTAGATATAGTTAACAGATGTAGCAAAAAAATGTAATGATGTAAAATATTTAAAAATTCTATTAAAATTTAAATTGAAGCTCACAAATTTATATGCTTACTGAGTACGGGTGTAAAAGTAGAGTCGCGTCCAAAAGCCACTCACACGTTCCTTCTCGTTTCTTCTCAAAACTGCGAAATTTCTCTTCATGTGTTCTCTGCTGTCTCTGATGTCTAATAAACAATCCTACCATTAGGTGAAATATTTGTTTAGTAAATTAAAGATCACGAAATTTTATTTTCTTGCAAAGCCGCTTAAACAAATTCTTGTTTTGTACCTTATGGGGTTGAAAAAGATTTTTTGTACCTTATTAATTCATTGCGATGGTTTGTATTTTATATTTTCATTGTACACAGTGTCAACATGGGCATTTTACGTAAACATACTATGTACATACTTAAGTCCCATTTTTTGTAGGTTAAAAAGAATTGCAACAGTTAACATATTCAGTTAATTACAATAGTAAAAAATGAAATGAGGATAATTTAGCCAAATTTGATATACATTTTTTACTCAGCCAAAATAGGATGCGCCATTATAATAGCAGGGACTTCCCAAAACTAAAACGTTTGTGCTTGCGAAAGACAGTAGGTGCTATTCAAGTAAAATATAAAATAAAATAGAACTCATGTAGCTATTATATTATTACAGAATTTTTTCGACAGAATGAAATACCCATTTCCTATACGATATATGTATGTAGCTGCTAAAGCCTAGTACTCCGTTCCAAAAATGTTTGCTAGCAAAATGTGCCATATATTCTTCTAGTGGTGTGACAGAGGTCTACACTGCATTCTGTACGGTTACACTGCTCGGACAGCTGCCTTAATATAATTCTATTTGTCTTCAAAATTTAAATAATTAAGCGGGTAGCAACATACCAACGAATACCAGCAAACACCATCGGCTGCTTTTCTTTCGACCTTTTTTTTTAGTACTACTGAGTTCTGCCTACCATACAGACCCTATAAAAACAGTTTGTGCTCGAAAAAATTCCTTATCGGTTTCATAAGAATATGAACATACAGTTTTTTCGAAACTGAGTACTACGCACATGCCATAAGAAGTCAGATCAGCTAACTTTTTTGTCAAAAATATTCCTATAGAAACGATAAAAAATCATCCCTGTCGTTTGTTCGGCAAAAATGTAGCAGCTGGCATTTATGGTAGCTGCAAAAATAGAAATAGCCTTATGGAAAATGTCTGCAGGCGTAGCAGAAGAAATATATGCGTCTAGTTGGCTTTCCAGTTGAACAGGGAGCAGCGCTGAGGCTGAAATGATCGATTATTTTACTTTGCGGATACAGTTTTGCTGGCTAGGTGGCTGTGTGTGCTGGAAAACATAATTTTGTGTCAGTTGTTCGAATGAAAACCAGTAGACGTCAATGAACACTAATATTGCAATTTGTCTCTCATGATATCTCTCTTCGCGGCAAAGGTGAAGAGTACTAAGATCTGAAAACAAAAATACCGATTAATACTGGAAAAACAACCAATGGTATTTCCTGATCGAGAGAGATAAATAGAATTAGTCCATCTTTTGTCGACAAACAGACACACACACACATACACAATAAAAATGGAAGCAAACAAGCGAAACAAGTGTAAGCCGAATTTAATCTTATTAAGGCGGTCAAGTGATTACAAAATTTTAAATTTCAACAAATTCGAGCTAAAAAAATGGCAGTATTTTTCGACAAAAAAAATAAGTTCATTTGAATGTTGGTCTTAGTATACAAATTTTCATGTAATGCGATTAATAGGGTTATAGTCATATATAATTTAAGTTTAATTTCATGTGGTCAGTTGTGTTAGTTTGTTGTAAATTCTTTTAGCTACATTTTACATTTTTAAGATTTTAATATATACATATAACCAAACAATATAACGATAATACAATAATAAAAGAGAAAGCAAATATCTATTAACGGAACCAATTTTAATTTCCTTTTAAGCAAGGCAACGTCACTTCACAGCGCTTGCTATCAAAAGTCCATGAAAGTTTCTATATTTTTTCTGACCAAATCTGCTTTTGCAAAATGCTGCGGCGTGTACACAAAGCGTGCATCCGCTGCTTTGTTTACAACCAGCTTTGGACATTGCTGACTACACAACCCGACACGATTTTTCCTCAAGGAACAAAACCAACTTTTTCTGAAAGATTTTGGGCTTAGAAATTGTTTGGTTAAAAAAATTTTTTTTTTCTAAGGTAGAACTTTTTTTCGAAGAATTTTTGAAAACTGGTATTTTTGTTTAACTTTTTTCAGAGGTAGCGCTTCGTTTTTTTACATAACTTACGTCTGATTACACGATTTTTCCTCAAGGAACAAAACCAAATTTATCTTAAAGACTTGGGGCTTAGAAATGGGTTGATGTAATTCTTTTTTCTATTGCAGAATTTTTTTTTATAATTTTTGAAAACTGTTTTTTTTTTAATCTTTTTTCAGAGGTAGCGCTCTTTTTTCACATAACTCAAGTATCTTACGTCTGGTTGTAAAAAACTTTTACATTCTGGAAAGATAATTTAAAAAGCTAGAAGTAAAGACCAAACACTTTGTGATTTCAGCTTACCGTCTGGGAAATATAAAGCATTCAAATGCAAAATGATTTTTGATGATTTTTGTGCAAACGAAAAGGACTTGTATTTTTTGGTACGGCAGTTGGGCCCGCAACCTTCAAAAATGTATTTTTTTCCTAATATTTTTCCTTTTTTTAGGTTTGGCTAACGAATTTTAGCTCCAAAGATTTTAATGAGCAATACCTTAAACGACGCCTAAGAAATAAACCTATACACAATAAAATAAAAAACATAGGATATAATTTTTTTTGACTTTTCCTGAGTTTTTAAAGTCAACGTTTCGTAAAAAACATGCACAAAAATCATAATTTTTTTATTTTAATGCTTTATATTTCCCAGACGGTAGGCTGAAATCACAAAATGTTTCAGCATTACTTCTAGCTGTTTAAATTATATTTCCAGAATAGAAAAATTCTTCACAACCACACGTAAGATACTTCAGTTATGTGAAAAAAGCACTACCCCTAAAAAAACTTTAAAAAAATAAAAAAAAAGTTCTGCCATAGATAAAAAACCATAATTCTGTAAAAAAAATGTAAAGCCCCATATGTATCAGAAAAAGTCGGTTTGGATTCTTGAAGAAAAAAAGTTTGATTTTGTCGTGTAGTGTTATAAAGAACTTTGATATTCTGAAAAGATAATGAAGATAGTCGAAAAAAGTTATATTCTTTGTCCTTTATTTTTTTATATAAATAAATAAAAAAATCTGAACAAAAAAAATACCTTTTGGAAGGTTGCGGACCAAACTGCCGGAATGCGACCAGGTACCAAAGACAAGTCTTTTTCGTTTTCTTTGTTCACAATTGGCAGTTGGGACGCAACCAACATTCGACTTTTCCTGAGTTTTTAAAGTAAACATTTCGTACAAAATACCGCAAAAAAATTATAATTTTTGCATTTGAAAGCCTAATATTTCCCCGACGGTAAGCTGAAATCACAAAGTGTTTGAGTTAATTTCTAGCTGCCTTAATTATCTTTTCAGAATAGCAAAGTTCTTTACAACCAGACATTTGAAAAAAGCTTAAACAAAAATACCAGTTTTCAAAAATTCTTTAATAAAAGTTCTGCTATAGAAAAAAACCATAGTTCTTTAAAAAATGTTAAAGCTCCAAATCTATCAGAAAAAGTCGGTTTGGATCCTTGAGAAAAAACATTTCGATTTTGTCGAGTATTCCTATCTGCAAAAACAGTGAAAAAAAACTGTGCATCTATTGTGCATATGAAAAGGCGCTGCTGCTGCAAGTGCCGCTCTCGTACACGTGTATTAGGGGCTGGCATAATACAATGTTCCGTTTTTCCTGCTGTATACACAAAAAAGCGACTGCTGATTATATAATTTATAATATTTATAAATATGTATACATCATTTTTTTATTTGGAACATTGAGCTGTTTGTACCAAAGAACCCCGACTATAAAGCTTTAAAAAGTCAAAGCTAGGGCATTCAGAAATTGTTCTGAACTATTTATATTTTGAAAATTTTGGTACAAGCGTTAAATATTATCCACAATTTTTGTTACTCATGAAACGTCCAACTAAAATGTGCCAAAATATATTGAGCAATAAAGAAAATTCATAAAAGAATAAAAGGAAACCTCTCCTCTACATAGTATGTGTAAACAAGTGAAATTTCATTGTAGTTTACATCCAACGTTTTTGAATATTCTTTAAGGTAAAGCCAAAAAATAGCATGAAATTGTGAAATAGAAAGTTAACATTTTAGAAATTAAAACAATATTCTTAAATAAAATTATACGTATATACATATATAAGTGTATATGCATATGTACCTACGTATTTGTTAATAAATAAAGTTGAATTCAAAAGTTTACAGTTTATTATTAAGATTAGAAATATCTTGTCAAAATCGTTCGTCTTAAGCACATACAGACCTTGTTTTCATCTGTGGTTTTTAAAATGCTGCCACACATTAGAGATCTCGCGCTTCCTCTTCGAAAGTAACACATGCAAAAGTTGTGAGTGCTTCGAAATGGTCAATTGGTCAAATCAATCAACACGGCAACATATTTCTCTCCGCAATGAAAATTAGATGGCTGTTTATACAAAAAAGCAAATCTTAATTGCAAAAGGAATAGATAGACCATTACCAGACCATCAGAACGCCGGGATCTTGCTACGGATGTGTTGACACGAGCCTTTCGAGTCTTTCGTAAAAAATTAGAGTCGTTCCGATACAATGGATATAACGGCAGATACAGCGAAAAAACTAGAAAAAGGGCGTTTTCGTTCGAAATGTTCAAATTACTTTTTACCTTTTTCTCAGCACCTGCAGCGCAAATACCCACTAAAATAATTGAATTTCATAAAAATCGAACGGTCTTTCGTACAACATTTGATTCGTTCCGATACAATAGATATAACGGCAGATACAGCGAAAAAACTAGAAAAAAGGCGTTTTCGTTTGAAATTTTCAAATTACTTGTTACCTTTTTCTCAGCACCTGCAGCGCAGATACGCACAAAAACAAACGAATTTCATAGACAATTGAACAGCCTTTCGTACAACATTTGATTCGTTCCGATACAATAGATAAAACGGCAGATACAGCGAAAAAACTAGAAAAAGGGCGTTTTCCTTCGAAAAGTTCAAATTACTTTTTACCTTTTTCTCAGCACCTGCAGCGCAAATACCCACTAAAATGATTGAATTGCATAAAAATTGAACGGTCTTTCGTACAACATTTGATTCGTTCCCATAAATTAGATATAACGGCAGATACAGCGAAAAAACTAGATAAAAGGCGTTTTCGTTTGAAATTTTCAAATTACTTTTTACCTTTTTCTCAGCACCTGCAGCGCAGATACGCACAAAAACAAACGAATTTCATAGACAATTGAACAGCCTTTCGTACAACATTTGATTCGTTCCGATACAATAGATAAAACGGCAGATACAGCGAAAAAAACTAGAAAAAGGGCGTTTTCGTTCGAAAAGTTCAAATTACTTTTTACCTTTTTCTCAGCACCTGCAGCGCAGATACGCACAAAAACAAACGAATTTCATAGACAAT
>JAWNNB010000295.1:0-48551 GCA_035043285.1 Drosophila subsilvestris
GTATAGACCGAAAAGTTCTATTACTCCGAGAAAAAAATTTGAAGATGAGTCAAAAATTTTTCGAAAATAATTTTGCATGCTCTGGCTTAGGTGGGTCAAAAAAGTGAAATAATTTATTATGGAGCGACAAAACAAAACCAAATATTTTTGGTAATGACTCCAGGGGATATGTACGATGCGCCAAAGACAAAGAATTCGACTTCCAGTACACAAAAAAATGTTTAAGCATTGAGGCGGTTGCCTCATGGTCTGGGGCTGTATTTTTGTTGCATGGCGTTGAGCCGATACATCGTAAAACTGATCATAAGCCCAATTTCAGGCATAAAAACATATTGACTGGCAATATGCATCCATGTGCTAAGGAAAACATGTCCTTGAGATGGGCCTTTCAATTGGACAACGACTCAAAACACACTTCAAGGCTGGTCAAGGCTTGGTTTACGGAGAAATTGGTATACATTTTGAGTTGGCCGATTCAATCTCATGACTAAAACCCAAAAAATAACCTATGGGGAGACTTGAAATATCGTGTTGGCACAAATACGTTTCGAAACTCCGAAGAATTGTTTGAATTGGTTCGAAAAACTTGGTATAAGATTTCAGTAGAGACTTGGCGCATACTTATTGCTGGTATGCCAAAAATAATAGCCAAAGTCATGGCAAAAAAGGGTGTCTATATCAGATACAAGCTTAAGATTACTAATAATAAGAAAAAAGTGAAAGAATTTTCATACGCTTTGAGTATTTGGCTTTGTAGAATTGCTGTACTTATTATTTTGACCACCCCTTATTTATGTTTTTTAGTTATAATCGATCACAAACTTTATATTTGAAGCGGAAAATGGATATGTTAAATATATTTATAATCTACTGTAGGTTAGTAAACTAAAAGTTAATTGGTTTTTTCCTATATGTTTGCTCAAAAAGTTTTACGAGACGTGAAAGAAATCTCATACGCGTGTACTTATTATTTTGACCAGTAGTGTATGTAGTTTGCAAGGGTTAATCCGTTTGGATTTTTTCTTTATCTTTCGAATACAGAATATACATATATATATTATATGTTCCTACATATGTAGTTTGCAAGGGTTAAAAATTAAATTGGAACAAACGTTTTGGAAATCACGTGTTCTTTCAACACATATAGTTTGTGAATTAAATCGGCTCTAAATATTCTAACATATCTGTGCAAGGATATACGTATGTACATGATGTAAAATACCAGATGCAAAACAATTTAAAATGTTAAGAGTAGGGATTACAAAGTTCAAAACATTAAAGAATACAAAAATTATTCAGCAAGTGCAGCAACGAAGAATTTGAAAATTGTACTGCACAGCTTAATTCGTACACCAAGTATCTGATATATCGTTCGCGAACATGTCAAACGTTATTTATTACGTTACTTCACATAACTTCTCCAACTTGGAAAAATCTAAAAATCTTGGAAATCCGTTTGGATTTTTTCTTTATCTCTCGAATACAGAATATATATATTATATGTTCCTACATATGTAGTTTGCAAGGGTTAAAAATTAAATTGGAACAAACGTTTTGGAAATCACGTGTTCTTTCAACACATATAGTTTGTGAATTAAATCGGCTCTAAATATTCTAACATATCTGTGCAAGGATATACGTATGTACATGATGTAAACTACCAGATGCAAAACAATTTAAAATGTTAAGAGTAGGGATTACAAAGTTCAAAACATTAAAGAATACAAAAATTATTCAGCAAGTGCAGCAACGAAGAATTTGAAAATTGTACTGCACAGCTTAATTCGTATACCAGGTATCGAATGTATCGTATGGGAAGGGAACATGTTAAACATTATTTATTACGTTACATCATTCTCCAAACTTGGAAAAATCTAAACCAGAGCTCGCAAATAACAGTTGACCGTTTTTCCCTTTGCGGTCTGCACACGAGCATAACCGAAAAACTCATGCATGCTTGCTCTCTCTCCGAGCAAAACCCTTTGTTTCTATTCGTTTTGGTTTTCGTTTGATGGTTCTCAGTTGAGCTGTTCGTGTTATGCTCGTTCAAAAACAAACTCATAGAGAGCGATCCTACTGAGTGCGCTCGCACATTAAGATTCACCAGAAGAGCAGAAAAATGAAAGATTCAACGTAAACGGTATTTTTGTCTTTATTTTGTTTTTGTGGTGTCTGCAGCTGCCTTATGTACCAAGCGAGCGTCGCCTAGCTAGCGGGTGGTTTTGATCTCGGCCCATATTTTTAGACATTCGGAACGCACTTAATTGAGAAAAGCTAGTATCGCTTGTGACTGACAAGCTCAAATAGACTCGCATATACACGCATTCAAACGCAAAAGGCCTTTTTTCTTCGCTCGCGACAAAACGGTCTGCGAATTTGCAGAGCAAAAGGGAAGCAAAAAAAAATTGGTTTTTGGCTGAGCAAAGACCGATTTATTCGAGCATATGGGAACCGTTCTCTGACTTTTTTCTAAAATAACAGGTTTTTTCGGACAACAATAAACGCTCAAGTGTTATTAGTGAGTTCTGAGCTAAACACATTTATTTTTGTTTATTCGTTTGGTTTTTCTCATGTCTTTATTATTTATAATTTATTTATTTATTATTATAATTAGGGCAGTAGAATGAATACAGATTATATGGATATTATTATTTATTAATTTTATAACCGGTACTCAATTTAATCAATCAAAAGGAAATAAAAACAATGTTGATTGCATATCTGTCCTGCAGGATCGGATTTATACAATATTGCAGTGTGCATTATCGTCCTCCAGCTCTACAGCGCCCACAAATAAGACATTTTTGCTTGCTTTAATACAACATATGAAATTTTAACAGATTTCTGTTTGTAAACAAACACAAAACAGTGTAACCGTAGAGCATGCAGTTTGACCACTTTGGTCACACTAGGCACCGAGCGGAATATACAGCACTTTCGGTCGACCGAAAATTTAGCGCGTCTCAGTACTAGGCTTAATCCTAGAACCAATAACTGCACAAAACGATTATTCGACATCGATAACTAAAACGCTTCAATTCATCGATGCATCGGTATTAACAAAAACACCGGAAAAAATCAGAAAAAATCGCAAACAAAGCATCGATGTTCGATGCATCGATGTTTTTTTACATCACTAATTCAGCCCTGGGTATCTAAAACCTTTTGAAGCTTGGTAGAGTCGGTTGTGTTTCTCAAAGTGACGGATATTATTCGACGGAAAAATGAATAATTTACCGCCTAATTCTGGCCATTCTCGCGGACGGGGCCGTGGAACAAAACGTAATGACGATGCAAACCGTGGTCTGGGTCTTCAATTGGTAAGAAAATTGAATTATACATTATATTTTTGTAAAAGTTTTTGGAAATCACGTGTTCTTTCAACACAGTTATATACTGTGTATTTGTGTATTAGATCAGTTTTAAATAGTTAAACATATGTGTTTAAGGATATATGTACATACATACAAACAACCGGAAGCAAAACAATTTTCAATGTTAAGTGTAGGGATTAAAAAGTTTGAAACATTAAATAATACAAAAAATAATGCTGGCAAGGAGTAAAGCAACGAAGAATTTGAAAATTGTACTGCACAGCTTAATTCGTACACCAAGTATCTGATGTATCGTACGCGAACATGTCAAACGTTATTTATTACGTTACTTCACATAACTTCTCCAACTTGGAAAAATCTAAAAATCTTGGAAATCCGTTTGGATTTTTTCTTTATCTTTCGAATACAGAATATATATATATTATATGTTCCTACATATGTACATAGTTTGCAAGGGTTAAAAATTAAATTGGAACAAACGTTTTGGAAATCACGTGTTCTTTCAACACATATAGTTTGTGAATTAAATCGGCTCTAAATATTCTAACATATCTGTGCAAGGATATATGTATGTACATGATGTAAACTACCAGATGCAAAACAATTTAAAATGTTAAGAGTAGGGATTACAAAGTTCAAAACATTAAACAATACAAAAATTATTCAGCAAGTGCAGCAACGAAGAATTTGAAAATTTTACTGCACAGCTTAATTCGTACACCAAGTATCTGATGTATCGTACGCGAACATGTCAAACGTTATTTATTACGTTACTTCACATAACTTCTCCAACTTGGAAAAAATCTAAAAATCTTGGAAATCCGTTTGGATTTTTTCTTTATCTTTCGAATACAGAATATATATATTATATGTTCCTACATACACTACTGGTCAAAATAATAAGTACAGAGGCATGGTGCTGATTTGTTATGAAATATCTCGAATGTTTTTGAATGTTTGACTCCCAATTGTTTATATATTTAAAGATTACAGTTTTGGCAAACATTTAAATCAAAAATGAAAGTTGGTTGCACCTTTAATTCAATTCTAAGCTTAAATTTGTCCTGGATGGGCATTTTTGGTGTGGTCAAAATAATAAGTACACTGTAGGTATTTTTAAATTTTTAAAGATTTTATCTGGATTTAGTCAAAGGATTGTTGGTTTTTATTGACGCCTTGCATATAAAGGTACATGAGAGTTTAAAAAATGTCCTTTTATGGGCCGAAAGAACCATTGTTCTGCCCGAGAAATTAAGATTGCCTTGAATCTTAAAAAATAAGGAAAAGTCTTCGGGAAATTGCAAAAAGTCTCGAACGCTCGGTATATTTGGATCAAAATGACTTAAATTTAAGATGTCTTACTGAAAATCGAAGACGGAAGAAGAAATCTTCAGAAACAACGGACACCCGCATAGTCAGTCTTGCAAAAAATGGAAGGCCATTTCCGCTCAAATTGGCAACGAAATATCATCTCAGACTGTACCTCGTAGACGTCAATATTCAGACCTACCAGGAAGTATAGACCGAAAAGTTCTATTACTCCGAGAAAAAAATTTGAAGATGAGTCAAAAATTTTTCGAAAATAATTTTGCATGCTCTGGCTTAGGTGGGTCAAAAAAGTGAAATAATTTATTATGGAGCGACAAAACAAAACCAAATATTTTTGGTAATGACTCCAGGGGATATGTACGATGCGCCAAAGACAAAGAATTCGACTTCCAGTACACAAAAAAATGTTTAAGCATTGAGGCGGTTGCCTCATGGTCTGGGGCTGTATTTTTGTTGCATGGCGTTGAGCCGATACATCGTAAAACTGATCATAAGCCCAATTTCAGGCATAAAAACATATTGACTGGCAATATGCATCCATGTGCTAAGGAAAACATGTCCTTGAGATGGGCCTTTCAATTGGACAACGACTCAAAACACACTTCAAGGCTGGTCAAGGCTTGGTTTACGGAGAAATTGGTATACATTTTGAGTTGGCCGATTCAATCTCATGACTAAAACCCAAAAAATAACCTATGGGGAGACTTGAAATATCGTGTTGGCACAAATACGTTTCGAAACTCCGAAGAATTGTTTGAATTGGTTCGAAAAACTTGGTATAAGATTTCAGTAGAGACTTGGCGCATACTTATTGCTGGTATGCCAAAAATAATAGCCAAAGTCATGGCAAAAAAGGGTGTCTATATCAGATACAAGCTTAAGATTACTAATAATAAGAAAAAAGTGAAAGAATTTTCATACGCTTTGAGTATTTGGCTTTGTAGAATTGCTGTACTTATTATTTTGACCACCCCTTATTTATGTTTTTTAGTTATAATCGATCACAAACTTTATATTTGAAGCGGAAAATGGATATGTTAAATATATTTATAATCTACTGTAGGTTAGTAAACTAAAAGTTAATTGGTTTTTTCCTATATGTTTGCTCAAAAAGTTTTACGAGACGTGAAAGAAATCTCATACGCGTGTACTTATTATTTTGACCAGTAGTGTATGTAGTTTGCAAGGGTTAATCCGTTTGGATTTTTTCTTTATCTTTCGAATACAGAATATACATATATATATTATATGTTCCTACATATGTAGTTTGCAAGGGTTAAAAATTAAATTGGAACAAACGTTTTGGAAATCACGTGTTCTTTCAACACATATAGTTTGTGAATTAAATCGGCTCTAAATATTCTAACATATCTGTGCAAGGATATACGTATGTACATGATGTAAACTACCAGATGCAAAACAATTTAAAATGTTAAGAGTAGGGATTACAAAGTTCAAAACATTAAAGAATACAAAAATTATTCAGCAAGTGCAGCAACGAAGAATTTGAAAATTGTACTGCACAGCTTAATTCGTACACCAAGTATCTGATATATCGTTCGCGAACATGTCAAACGTTATTTATTACGTTACTTCACATAACTTCTCCAACTTGGAAAAATCTAAAAATCTTGGAAATCCGTTTGGATTTTTTCTTTATCTCTCGAATACAGAATATATATATTATATGTTCCTACATATGTAGTTTGCAAGGGTTAAAAATTAAATTGGAACAAACGTTTTGGAAATCACGTGTTCTTTCAACACATATAGTTTGTGAATTAAATCGGCTCTAAATATTCTAACATATCTGTGCAAGGATATACGTATGTACATGATGTAAACTACCAGATGCAAAACAATTTAAAATGTTAAGAGTAGGGATTACAAAGTTCAAAACATTAAAGAATACAAAAATTATTCAGCAAGTGCAGCAACGAAGAATTTGAAAATTGTACTGCACAGCTTAATTCGTATACCAGGTATCGAATGTATCGTATGGGAAGGGAACATGTTAAACATTATTTATTACGTTACATCATTCTCCAAACTTGGAAAAATCTAAACCAGAGCTCGCAAATAACAGTTGACCGTTTTTCCCTTTGCGGTCTGCACACGAGCATAACCGAAAAACTCATGCATGCTTGCTCTCTCTCCGAGCAAAACCCTTTGTTTCTATTCGTTTTGGTTTTCGTTTGATGGTTCTCAGTTGAGCTGTTCGTGTTATGCTCGTTCAAAAACAAACTCATAGAGAGCGATCCTACTGAGTGCGCTCGCACATTAAGATTCACCAGAAGAGCAGAAAAATGAAAGATTCAACGTAAACGGTATTTTTGTCTTTATTTTGTTTTTGTGGTGTCTGCAGCTGCCTTATGTACCAAGCGAGCGTCGCCTAGCTAGCGGGTGGTTTTGATCTCGGCCCATATTTTTAGACATTCGGAACGCACTTAATTGAGAAAAGCTAGTATCGCTTGTGACTGACAAGCTCAAATAGACTCGCATATACACGCATTCAAACGCAAAAGGCCTTTTTTCTTCGCTCGCGACAAAACGGTCTGCGAATTTGCAGAGCAAAAGGGAAGCAAAAAAAAATTGGTTTTTGGCTGAGCAAAGACCGATTTATTCGAGCATATGGGAACCATTCTCTGACTTTTTTCTAAAATAACAGGTTTTTTCGGACAACAATAAACGCTCAAGTGTTATTAGTGAGTTCTGAGCTAAACACATTTATTTTTGTTTATTCGTTTGGTTTTTCTCATGTCTTTATTATTTATAATTTATTTATTTATTATTATAATTAGGGCAGTAGAATGAATACAGATTATATGGATATTATTATTTATTAATTTTATAACCGGTACTCAATTTAATCAATCAAAAGGAAATAAAAACAATGTTGATTGCATATCTGTCCTGCAGGATCGGATTTATACAATATTGCAGTGTGCATTATCGTCCTCCAGCTCTACAGCGCCCACAAATAAGACATTTTTGCTTGCTTTAATACAACATATGAAATTTTAACAGATTTCTGTTTGTAAACAAACACAAAACAGTGTAACCGTAGAGCATGCAGTTTGACCACTTTGGTCACACTAGGCACCGAGCGGAATATACAGCACTTTCGGTCGACCGAAAATTTAGCGCGTCTCAGTACTAGGCTTAATCCTAGAACCAATAACTGTACAAAACGATTATTCGACATCGATAACTAAAACGCTTCAATTCATCGATGCATAGCACTTTCGGTCGACCGAAAATTTAGCGCGTCTCAGTACTAGGCTTAATCCTAGAACCAATAACTGCACAAAACGATTATTCGACATCGATAACTAAAACGCTTCAATTCATCGATGCATCGGTATTAACAAAAACACCGGAAAAAATCAGAAAAAATCGCAAACAAAGCATCGATGTTCGATGCATCGATGTTTTTTTACATCACTAATTCAGCCCTGGGTATCTAAAACCTTTTGAAGCTTGGTAGAGTCGGTTGTGTTTCTCAAAGTGACGGATATTATTCGACGGAAAAATGAATAATTTACCGCCTAATTCTGGCCATTCTCGCGGACGGGGCCGTGGAACAAAACGTAATGACGATGCAAACCGTGGTCTGGGTCTTCAATTGGTAAGAAAATTGAATTATACATTATATTTTTGTAAAAGTTTTTGGAAATCACGTGTTCTTTCAACACAGTTATATACTGTGTATTTGTGTATTAGATCAGTTTTAAATAGTTAAACATATGTGTTTAAGGATATATGTACATACATACAAACAACCGGAAGCAAAACAATTTTCAATGTTAAGTGTAGGGATTAAAAAGTTTGAAACATTAAATAATACAAAAAATAATGCTGGCAAGGAGTAAAGCAACGAAGAATTTGAAAATTGTACTGCACAGCTTAATTCGTACACCAAGTATCTGATGTATCGTACGCGAACATGTCAAACGTTATTTATTACGTTACTTCACATAACTTCTCCAACTTGGAAAAATCTAAAAATCTTGGAAATCCGTTTGGATTTTTTCTTTATCTTTCGAATACAGAATATATATATATTATATGTTCCTACATATGTACATAGTTTGCAAGGGTTAAAAATTAAATTGGAACAAACGTTTTGGAAATCACGTGTTCTTTCAACACATATAGTTTGTGAATTAAATCGGCTCTAAATATTCTAACATATCTGTGCAAGGATATATGTATGTACATGATGTAAACTACCAGATGCAAAACAATTTAAAATGTTAAGAGTAGGGATTACAAAGTTCAAAACATTAAACAATACAAAAATTATTCAGCAAGTGCAGCAACGAAGAATTTGAAAATTTTACTGCACAGCTTAATTCGTACACCAAGTATCTGATGTATCGTACGCGAACATGTCAAACGTTATTTATTACGTTACTTCACATAACTTCTCCAACTTGGAAAAATCTAAAAATCTTGGAAATCCGTTTGGATTTTTTCTTTATCTTTCGAATACAGAATATATATATTATATGTTCCTACATACACTACTGGTCAAAATAATAAGTACAGAGGCATGGTGCTGATTTGTTATGAAATATCTCGAATGTTTTTGAATGTTTGACTCCCAATTGTTTATATATTTAAAGATTACAGTTTTGGCAAACATTTAAATCAAAAATGAAAGTTGGTTGCACCTTTAATTCAATTCTAAGCTTAAATTTGTCCTGGATGGGCATTTTTGGTGTGGTCAAAATAATAAGTACACTGTAGGTATTTTTAAATTTTTAAAGATTTTATCTGGATTTAGTCAAAGGATTGTTGGTTTTTATTGACGCCTTGCATATAAAGGTACATGAGAGTTTAAAAAATGTCCTTTTATGGGCCGAAAGAACCATTGTTCTGCCCGAGAAATTAAGATTGCCTTGAATCTTAAAAAATAAGGAAAAGTCTTCGGGAAATTGCAAAAAGTCTCGAACGCTCGGTATATTTGGATCAAAATGACTTAAATTTAAGATGTCTTACTGAAAATCGAAGACGGAAGAAGAAATCTTCAGAAACAACGGACACCCGCATAGTCAGTCTTGCAAAAAATGGAAGGCCATTTCCGCTCAAATTGGCAACGAAATATCATCTCAGACTGTACCTCGTAGACGTCAATATTCAGACCTACCAGGAAGTATAGACCGAAAAGTTCTATTACTCCGAGAAAAAAATTTGAAGATGAGTCAAAAATTTTTCGAAAATAATTTTGCATGCTCTGGCTTAGGTGGGTCAAAAAAGTGAAATAATTTATTATGGAGCGACAAAACAAAACCAAATATTTTTGGTAATGACTCCAGGGGATATGTACGATGCGCCAAAGACAAAGAATTCGACTTCCAGTACACAAAAAAATGTTTAAGCATTGAGGCGGTTGCCTCATGGTCTGGGGCTGTATTTTTGTTGCATGGCGTTGAGCCGATACATCGTAAAACTGATCATAAGCCCAATTTCAGGCATAAAAACATATTGACTGGCAATATGCATCCATGTGCTAAGGAAAACATGTCCTTGAGATGGGCCTTTCAATTGGACAACGACTCAAAACACACTTCAAGGCTGGTCAAGGCTTGGTTTACGGAGAAATTGGTATACATTTTGAGTTGGCCGATTCAATCTCATGACTAAAACCCAAAAAATAACCTATGGGGAGACTTGAAATATCGTGTTGGCACAAATACGTTTCGAAACTCCGAAGAATTGTTTGAATTGGTTCGAAAAACTTGGTATAAGATTTCAGTAGAGACTTGGCGCATACTTATTGCTGGTATGCCAAAAATAATAGCCAAAGTCATGGCAAAAAAGGGTGTCTATATCAGATACAAGCTTAAGATTACTAATAATAAGAAAAAAGTGAAAGAATTTTCATACGCTTTGAGTATTTGGCTTTGTAGAATTGCTGTACTTATTATTTTGACCACCCCTTATTTATGTTTTTTAGTTATAATCGATCACAAACTTTATATTTGAAGCGGAAAATGGATATGTTAAATATATTTATAATCTACTGTAGGTTAGTAAACTAAAAGTTAATTGGTTTTTTCCTATATGTTTGCTCAAAAAGTTTTACGAGACGTGAAAGAAATCTCATACGCGTGTACTTATTATTTTGACCAGTAGTGTATGTAGTTTGCAAGGGTTAATCCGTTTGGATTTTTTCTTTATCTTTCGAATACAGAATATACATATATATATTATATGTTCCTACATATGTAGTTTGCAAGGGTTAAAAATTAAATTGGAACAAACGTTTTGGAAATCACGTGTTCTTTCAACACATATAGTTTGTGAATTAAATCGGCTCTAAATATTCTAACATATCTGTGCAAGGATATACGTATGTACATGATGTAAACTACCAGATGCAAAACAATTTAAAATGTTAAGAGTAGGGATTACAAAGTTCAAAACATTAAACAATACAAAAATTATTCAGCAAGTGCAGCAACGAAGAATTTGAAAATTTTACTGCACAGCTTAATTCGTACACCAAGTATCTGATGTATCGTACGCGAACATGTCAAACGTTATTTATTACGTTACTTCACATAACTTCTCCAACTTGGAAAAAATCTAAAAATCTTGGAAATCCGTTTGGATTTTTTCTTTATCTTTCGAATACAGAATATGTATATTATATGTTCCTACATACACTACTGGTCAAAATAATAAGTACAGAGGCATGGTGCTGATTTGTTATGAAATATCTCGAATGTTTTTGAATGTTTGACTCCCAATTGTTTATATATTTAAAGATTACAGTTTTGGCAAACATTTAAATCAAAAATGAAAGTTGGTTGCACCTTTAATTCAATTCTAAGCTTAAATTTGTCCTGGATGGGCATTTTTGGTGTGGTCAAAATAATAAGTACACTGTAGGTATTTTTAAATTTTTAAAGATTTTATCTGGATTTAGTCAAAGGATTGTTGGTTTTTATTGACGCCTTGCATATAAAGGTACATGAGAGTTTAAAAAATGTCCTTTTATGGGCCGAAAGAACCATTGTTCTGCCCGAGAAATTAAGATTGCCTTGAATCTTAAAAAATAAGGAAAAGTCTTCGGGAAATTGCAAAAAGTCTCGAACGCTCGGTATATTTGGATCAAAATGACTTAAATTTAAGATGTCTTACTGAAAATCGAAGACGGAAGAAGAAATCTTCAGAAACAACGGACACCCGCATAGTCAGTCTTCCAAAAAATGGAAGGCCATTTCCGCTCAAATTGGCAACGAAATATCATCTCAGACTGTACCTCGTAGACGTCAATATTCAGACCTACCAGGAAGTATAGACCGAAAAGTTCTATTACTCCGAGAAAAAAATTTGAAGATGAGTCAAAAATTTTTCGAAAATAATTTTGCATGCTCTGGCTTAGGTGGGTCAAAAAAGTGAAATAATTTATTATGGAGCGACAAAACAAAACCAAATATTTTTGGTAATGACTCCAGGGGATATGTACGATGCGCCAAAGACAAAGAATTCGACTTCCAGTACACAAAAAAATGTTTAAGCATTGAGGCGGTTGCCTCATGGTCTGGGGCTGTATTTTTGTTGCATGGCGTTGAGCCGATACATCGTAAAACTGATCATAAGCCCAATTTCAGGCATAAAAACATATTGACTGGCAATATGCATCCATGTGCTAAGGAAAACATGTCCTTGAGATGGGCCTTTCAATTGGACAACGACTCAAAACACACTTCAAGGCTGGTCAAGGCTTGGTTTACGGAGAAATTGGTATACATTTTGAGTTGGCCGATTCAATCTCATGACTAAAACCCAAAAAATAACCTATGGGGAGACTTGAAATATCGTGTTGGCACAAATACGTTTCGAAACTCCGAAGAATTGTTTGAATTGGTTCGAAAAACTTGGTATAAGATTTCAGTAGAGACTTGGCGCATACTTATTGCTGGTATGCCAAAAATAATAGCCAAAGTCATGGCAAAAAAGGGTGTCTATATCAGATACAAGCTTAAGATTACTAATAATAAGAAAAAAGTGAAAGAATTTTCATACGCTTTGAGTATTTGGCTTTGTAGAATTGCTGTACTTATTATTTTGACCACCCCTTATTTATGTTTTTTAGTTATAATCGATCACAAACTTTATATTTGAAGCGGAAAATGGATATGTTAAATATATTTATAATCTACTGTAGGTTAGTAAACTAAAAGTTAATTGGTTTTTTCCTATATGTTTGCTCAAAAAGTTTTACGAGACGTGAAAGAAATCTCATACGCGTGTACTTATTATTTTGACCAGTAGTGTATGTAGTTTGCAAGGGTTAATCCGTTTGGATTTTTTCTTTATCTTTCGAATACAGAATATATATATTATATGTTCCTACATATGTAGTTTGCAAGGGTTAAAAATTAAATTGGAACAAACGTTTTGGAAATCACGTGTTCTTTCAACACATATAGTTTGTGAATTAAATCGGCTCTAAATATTCTAACATATCTGTGCAAGGATATACGTATGTACATGATGTAAACTACCAGATGCAAAACAATTTAAAATGTTAAGAGTAGGGATTACAAAGTTCAAAACATTAAAGAATACAAAAATTATTCAGCAAGTGCAGCAACGAAGAATTTGAAAATTGTACTGCACAGCTTAATTCGTATACCAGGTATCGAATGTATCGTATGGGAAGGGAACATGTTAAACATTATTTATTACGTTACATCATTCTCCAAACTTGGAAAAATCTAAACCAGAGCTCGCAAATAACAGTTGACCGTTTTTCCCTTTGCGGTCTGCACACGAGCATAACCGAAAAACTCATGCATGCTTGCTCTCTCTCCGAGCAAAACCCTTTGTTTCTATTCGTTTTGGTTTTCGTTTGATGGTTCTCAGTTGAGCTGTTCGTGTTATGCTCGTTCAAAAACAAACTCATAGAGAGCGATCCTACTGAGTGCGCTCGCACATTAAGATTCACCAGAAGAGCAGAAAAATGAAAGATTCAACGTAAACGGTATTTTTGTCTTTATTTTGTTTTTGTGGTGTCTGCAGCTGCCTTATGTACCAAGCGAGCGTCGCCTAGCTAGCGGGTGGTTTTGATCTCGGCCCATATTTTTAGACATTCGGAACGCACTTAATTGAGAAAAGCTAGTATCGCTTGTGACTGACAAGCTCAAATAGACTCGCATATACACGCATTCAAACGCAAAAGGCCTTTTTTCTTCGCTCGCGACAAAACGGTCTGCGAATTTGCAGAGCAAAAGGGAAGCAAAAAAAAATTGGTTTTTGGCTGAGCAAAGACCGATTTATTCGAGCATATGGGAACCGTTCTCTGACTTTTTTCTAAAATAACAGGTTTTTTCGGACAACAATAAACGCTCAAGTGTTATTAGTGAGTTCTGAGCTAAACACATTTATTTTTATACCCGTACTCAAAAAGAGTTAAGGGGTATACTGTATTTGTGGTAAAAGTCGATGTGTGTAACACAGAGAAGGAAAATTTTCCGACCCCATAAAGTATATATATTCTTGATCAGCATCAATAGCCGAGTCTCTGTCTGTCTGTCTGTCTGTCCGTCTGTCCGTCTGTCCGTCTGTCCGTCTGTCCGTCTGTCCGTCTGTCCGTCTGTCCGTCTTGATGAGCGCCTCGTTCTCAGAGACTATAGAAGCTAGAGCAACGAAATTTTTTTCCAGACTCATGTGATATCACACTGTTACAAGTGTATTTCAAAATTTCGCCCCGCCCCCTTCCGCCTTCACAAAGGACGAAAATCTGTGGCATCCACAATTTTGAAGATACGAAAAAACTAAAAACGCAGTATCGTAGAGAATGACCATATCTATCAGATTGCCGAATCTGAACCAGATCGGATCATTATTATAGCCAGAATAAAGAAATTAATTTTCAGTTGCTTCCCACCTCCTCTGGCGCTGCTTACGCTATTCATTCTCTGTCTCGCTCGCACACACTCTGCCCTGTGCAATGCGCGAGCAACCCCTAGCGGAGGAGATGTAGAATCTAAATGGTAGATGTAGAATATTTGTTCTAGATGTATTATCTACATTTTACATGTAGATGTAGTTAACAAATGTAGCAAAAAATTTAAAATGTAAAATTTAAATTTTTTTTTAAATTTCAATCATAAGCTCATAAATTTATATACTGACTGAGTACGGGTATAAAAGTAGAGTCGCGTCCAGAAGCGACTCACACGTTCCTTCTCGTTGTTTATTCGTTTGGTTTTTCTCATGTCTTTATTATTTACACCATCGACATCAAAGTTTGTAAATATGTATGTATGTTCATATGTATGTACATATTTTGTTTGCATGGGTATAAAATTACAGTATTTTATTTTTTGTTTTCATCAATACGCAGGATACAAATTGGAGAATTAAAAATTTTTATGGAACTATGAGTTTTTATCGTGGTATTTTTTAATTTTTAAAATCTGCTACTTTAAAATGTTTTTTTTTAAATGTAGTGCTCGTTAATTTTCACGCAATTTTGCATTTATAAACTCGGAAAAAGTATACAAAAAATTATTTCTTGGGCTTTTTTACCGAGTGGTATTTAGTGTACTACGATAGTTTGAGTGACAAACCGCATCCATGTGCCATTAAATTTGGACATAATCCGAAGACAGTCTTGTACTACCCAAAAAAATACCGAAAAATACATCTTTATTTGATAAAATCTTGCTCATTTCCCACTGAAACCAGCTGAAAACTCAGCTCCAGTTACCTGACGTAAGTTTCATGAAGCATGTTTGCAGAAATTTGGAAAAAGGATACGGAAACCTCAAAAATGTTATCGAAAGAATCCTTAAAAATGGCTTTGATTGTTTAGTGGGTCAATATTAATGCATAGTGCACTAATACCTTTGGGGAAAAGGTGTGCCGAGGACTTATAGACATTATAAAGAATGAATGTGGCAAAAAAATTTCTATATTATTTTTTAGCTTTAATATTCAAATATTACTTGAAGAACCTAACGACTGTCCGAATAATTTATGTGCGTAAAAAAGTGACTTTTTTCTTTAGTTGATTTTTATAAGAAAACTGTAGTAGATCATTTTAATATTTTTTTGTGAGCGGATAGTAGAAATTTTGATCTTTGATATAAAGTTAACTTTTTCTGTTTAACTTAACCGTACGCCAAGTTATAGGTTTTTAAACTAGAGTGACAAGAGTGTCCGAATAATATGTGTGCCTTCTGTATGTACATATGAAAAGTTGGATAGGATTACCTGACAATGAAACCACCTACACGAATGGTCAAAATAATAAGTACACACTTATGACATTTTTTTCACGTCTCGTAAAACCTATTTTACAAACATAGAAAATCCAATTAACTTTTAGTTTACTAAACTACAGTAGATTATAAGAATATTCAACATAATCATTTTTCGTTTCAAATATAAAGTTTGTGATTATATCTAAAAAAACATAGATAAGGGGTGGTCAAAATAATAAGTACAGCAATTCTAAAAAGCCAAAAACTCTAAGCGTATTAAAGTTCTTCCACTTTTTCTGAATATTAGTAATTTTACGCTAGTATCTGATATGTATAGCCACACTTTTTTCCATGTCCTTGGCGATTATTTTTGGCATACCAGCAATAAGTTTGCGGAAAGTCTACTGAAATCAATACCAAGTTTTTTGACAAATTCAAACAATTCTTCGGTGTTTCGAAATGTATACATATGTATGTGCCAACACGACGTTTCAAGTCTTCCCATAGGTTATTTATTGGTTTTAGTCAAGAGATTGACTTGGCCAACTCAAAAAATTTACCTTGCTCTCCGTAAACCAAGCCTTGAAAAGCTTTAAGGGGTTTTCACTTTCACAAAAAAAATAGTAGCACCACCACAACACATTTTGTTCTTAGTACAAAAAATGCGATTACTGTTCCGATTTTTTTTAAATTTAATTTTTTTATTGTTTTGTATACCATATAAACAAAAAAATTGCTACCGCTTTTCAAATTTCGGTTTATATATTTTTTTACGATTTTAAGAAAAAAGGCCCCAAAACTACCGAAAAAAAAATAGCACCATTAGCCCTTTTTTTTTTGGTGAAACCCCTGTATTTCGCGGAACTGCCTTTGTAGACTGAACGTGGTTGTTAGTTCTGACTAAGATTACATTGTTTCTATCATAAAAGTTAAAAATAAAATTTACAATGGGACGTGGAAAGCACTGAACTGCGGAGAAGCGCGATCTTATCAAAAAATTGATATTGGATGGAAAAACTTCCAGGGAAGTTGGTTTATTGGTGCCTTATACGCCTTATACTATGAAAAAAAAGACTAAAACACGCGGACGAAAACGATCTATGACCCCTCTTCATGTCAAAATACTGATTCGTCAGAGCAAGAAGGATCCCTTCAAGCCTGCTACCGAGCTAAAAAAACTTAAAATTATTTCGACGGACCTAACAGTTCGCCCATATCTTAGGCAACATAACCTTGAAGCCTGCAGCCCAAGAAAGGTACCACTTTTAAACGCGACACATATAACTAACAGCATGAAGTTTGCAAGGGATCATGCAAATTGGACATCCCAAAAATGGAGGAATATTCTATGGTCAGATGAGTCCAAAGTGGTTATTTTTGATGGAAAGGGATCTCGATGATACGTTAGACGTCCAAAGAATGCAAAATACAAACCCCAGTACACCACAAAAACTACTACTACCATACTACTATGGGCCTGCTTTTCCTAATATGGAGTAGGTCCAATACATTGGATAAAAACCATCATGGATCAGCACGTGTACGTGAATATCATGGAGAGAGTAATTCTACCCTTTGCAGAATATGAAATTCCGCTCGTATGGGTCTTTTAACAGGACACTGACCCCAAACACACCAGCAAGAAAGCAAAGGAATGGTTCAGGGAAAAATCTGTAAACGTTTTGGAGTGGCCTGCTCAGTCGCCTGACTTTAATCCCATCGAAAATCTGTGGTCCGACGTGAAGAAGGCAGTTGCTGCTTCCAAGCCAACCACTATCGGATCACTTTGGGAAGAAATTAAAGAGTCCTGGTCCAAAATTCCCCTAAAACGATGACAGGACCTAGTTGATTCCATGCCAAGACGCTGCGCAGCTGTTATTGCCAATAAAGGGCACTGTACTAAATATTAAATTATACAGTATTAATTAATTATAGTATTAATAGTTACAAATGGTAAACTAATAAATTCGTTACTTATTGCTTATTTTTTAAATTTGAAATCCGTTTTTGAAAAGTGGTGCTATTTTTTTTTCGCCTAGTTTTGTCAGTTTCAAAAAAGTTTCTTAAATAACTAAAAAAACGTTTGAAAAAAATATGTTTTTTTTTTGTATTCCCAGGTTTGTAATAGTCTCCCATCTCTAAAAATGTGCTTAAACTTTCCTTAAAGTTCAAAATGTGAATTGGGGAATCGTTTAAAAATTGCTAGTGGTGGTGGTGCTATTTTTTTTTCACAGCTATATATTAAATGAACGCTGGTACACGCTTATTAAGCTCCAACCTTGATAAACTGTTATTTTCATATAAAAATATGTAAATAAGAACCTACATGTATGTAGGTAAAATCAATGATAATAAAGGTATACAAAAAAATGTATAATATTTCTTGTTGGACCGTGTTCCGAAAATTTTTAGCCGTGCGTGCTAGTGCGTGTTAGAAATTTTCATTTTCGTGCCGTGTTGGGTCGTGTCGGAAAATTGCAGTCCATGCCAACTCTAGTCAGAACTAACGAACACGTGCATTCTACAAAGGCAGTTCCGCGAAATACAGGGGTTTCAACAAAAAAAAGGGCTGGGCTAATGGTGCTATTTTTTTTCGGTATTTTTGGGTCCTTTTTTCTTAAAATTGTTTTGTGAAGATTCTTCTTCCGTCTTCGATTTTCAGCAAGACATCTTAAATTTAAGTCATTTTGATCGTCCAATACTTTTTGCAATTTCCCGAAGACTTCCCTTATTTTAAGATTTAAGGCAATCTTAATTTCTTCAGCAGAATAAGGCATTTTTCGGCCAATATAAGGACATTTTTTAAACTCATGTACTTTTTTATGCAAGGAGTCAATAAAAAACCAACAATACCTCCAGTGTACTGATTATTCTGCCCACACCAAAAGTGACCATTCAGAACAAATTTAAGCTTTGAATTGAATTAAGGGTGCTCTCAACTTTCATTTTTGATTTAAATGTTAGGCAAAACTGTAATCTCTAAAAACATTCGAGATATTTCATAACAAATCAGCACGGATGTCTCTTTACTTATTATTTTGACCAGTAATGTATATTCAAAAATTATTCCTGAAGTGAATGATGCAAGATTGGGGCAAAAACTGTGCGCAAAACCAAAAAGAGAGATGAAAATTATCTTTTTTGTTTCTTCCAACCCTTCCAACCCAAAACAATCGTTTCATCGTCAGAGTGCATCTTTTTCTTTTTTTTTATTTTATTTGAATTCCACAATCGTGCCGATTTTTACAAAACACAGCTGATTCATCAACCCTGTTTTAGCTATGTTCCCAACCCTAACGGAATAACAAGCAAATTCCTGGAAGGAATTTTGTCGATGAAATTCGTTTGCATATTTTTGGCATATATTTGTTGCATATATTTTGCATTTTTTTGATATGTATTAACATTTGTTATATTTGAACGTCTAAATACAAAATTTTATACCAATCAGATGATAACTAGCAGATATGCAAAATCCGATGTCTAGTGATAAGGGTGTAGAATAATATATATGTACATGCTGCGGAGAATTTCAAAGTGTTTTAGATATTTTCGCTTAGGGCTCCCGCACATAGTAGTTGAAATCGAAGCTGAATCAGCTTTCTGATATAAAAAAAAAACATCCTTGATCGTGGACGAGCTTTTAGCTTAGCTAAGCAGCAATGTTGCACTAGTGCTCTGCTTTCAACTAGTGTGTGCATGAGGCCTAAGGCATCCAAAGCTGTTTGCAAAATGCTGCAGCGTTTACATAAAGCGTGCAGAAACACAGACATTTATGCAATCGTTTACACAGGGGTCGGCACGGCCCTATCTGTTGTGCTTAGGAAAAATAGTTGCTGCCGCTCAAGTTACACGTGTATAAAAGTGGAAGGCACCAATACAATGATCTGTTTTGCCTGCTGTATACGCACTGCAGAACATTTGATTGTGTGAGTGCCGACCAGTGGTTTAAAACCAGCTTAAGAGTATCACATGTCTCACGAGCCAAATGTCCATCATGTGCTGTTTGATGAAAAATTTGTGTTCTTTCCGATCTTGTTCCAAAATAATCCCTTTCGAATCTGTAGTGTTTTTGTCTTGCTTGGCTCTATGTTTTATTTTACAACGAGCTCGGTATAATATATCCTATACAAATATATCGATTTTCAGGGCCAATCTTCTAACGAGATGCTTCCGGATAAACCCTCAACGGAGGCTGAAAGAAAAGTGTTGGAGAACATACCGAGCTCTTCGGATACTGAACTTCAAGCCACTGAAGGTATTTGCTTGGTCCTTTTCGTGATTATTCTTATTTCCAATTTGTTTCTAACTAGGTGATCCTCGGGGATCTGTACGTGGACGACGCCTAATAACTGAAGTTGTGCACTCTCGTCCTCAAGGACTTACAACCAAATCTGGAACTACCGGCACAAAAATAGCTGTCCAGACCAATTATTTTAAACTATTGAAACGTCCATGCTGGACTATTTTCCAATACCGTGTGGATTTTGAACCTGAAGTCGACAACACACGTTATCGTCGTGGATATGTCCACGAACATAAAAATATATTGGGTGGATATATTTTCGACGGAACTGTTTTATTTTGCACAATTCAATTCACTGTCAAGGAACTGGTGACAAAAACTCACGCAGGAGAGAACATTACCATTAAAATAAAGCATGTTGGTTCCGTTGAAGCAGCTGACAACCAGCAATTCCAAGTCCTTAATCTTATTTTACGAAGAGCCATGGAAGGGCTTAATCTACAGCTTGTATCCCGTAACTATTTTGATCCTAAGGCGAAGGTACGTCACTTTACATTAACAAATTAAGTAACTTAAATAACTTACAAATTTAATAGCTATAACTTAAATATCGGCTGTCTGGTCCTATGTTCACAAGGGCTTGTTTAAGCATAGACTGACTGACCTTATATTATTTAGCAAAGTGAAACATAAAAATGTCAGGAAATATTTTAGCTACCAAAAAATAGCGAGTTACTATGTTCAAAAGCTATTAAATGTTGTTTTTTTAATATATGCTATAGATAAAACTTGATAATTACCGCATGGAATTGTGGCCTGGATATCATACCTCTATTCGTCAACACGAGTCTGATATATTATTGTGTGCCGAGATCGCTCATAAGGTAATGAGAACGGATACCTTGTATAACATTTTATCTGAGGCAATTCGAGATAACGACGACTATCAAGACGCTTTTAAACGACAAGTAATGGGTGAGTTTTTATATATAAATATACATATATGTAAGTGTGCATAGGGACTTATAAGGCGGAAAAAGTTTAAGAACTGTATAAAAGCACAAAGACTATACAATACTAAGATGCTGCTGGAGGAACAAATGAACAATGAAAAGAGGTTGCACATATCAACAAATTTTATGAGCGCTTTGGATTAAATGAAAATGCGATTCTAATACAAAAATTTTCCTGAGCTCAAAAATTAAATTTTCAAGATAATTAAAGTTTGGTAGACATGAGCACTCAAGGTTGAAAAATGTTTGCTGAAAATATATTTACGCTGTGTAGCGAACATAAACGGATCCTTCTTTAAATCTAACGGGGCACCCACTCTGTCATTTTTGCTACTATTGAGCTATTTAAGCTATTCAATTAAATAATTTTTATTTTCAAAGAAATGTATTTAAGACCGTAACATTTTTAAATCTTCGCAGAGCCCAAAACAGGCAGCTTTTATTTTGAGCGTTAAAAAGCTGATTTTGATAAAAAGAATATGCAACAAACGATGCTTTGTTATGTACTAAATTAAACAATTTCAACTAGGTGTTAAGGATTGGATGATCACTGCTATTATTTTGTATATCTTTTCATAATTTTCCTGAGCAAAATAAAGATGTACGATTCGATCATGAAGTACCTGTCTTTTTGATACAAGTCATTTACCGCGGAGCCATTTCTTTAGGTTTAACGAGAAGGAACGTGAGACGCTTCTAGTCGCGACTCTACTTTTATATCCGTACTCAGTCAGTATATAAATTTATGAGCTTATGATTGAAATTTAAAAAAATAATTTAATTTTAAATTTTACATTTTTTTGCTACATATGTAACTACATCTACATGTAAAATGTAGATTATACATGTAGAACAGATATTCTACATCTACCATTTAGATTCTACATCTCCTCCGCTAGGGGGCGCTCGCACATTGCACATGGCAGAGTGTGTGCGAGCGAGACAGAGAATGAATAACGTCAGCATCGCCAGAGGAGGTGGGGAAGCAACTGAAAATTAATTTCTTCATTCTGGCCATAATAATGGTCCGATCTGTACCAGATTTAGCAATCTGGTAGATATGGTCATTCTTTACGATACTGCGTCTTAAGTTTTATCGTATATTTAAAATTGTGGCTGCCACAGATTTTCGTCCTTTGTGGAGGCGGAAGTGGGCGGGGCGGAATTCTGAAATGCACTTGTAACAGTGTGATATTACATGAGTCTGGAAACAAAATTTGGTTGATCTAGCTCTTAAGGTCTCTGAGATCTAGGCGCTCATCAAGACAGACAGACAGACGGACAGACAGACAGACAGACGGACGGACAGACAGACGGACAGACAGACGGACAGACAGACGGACAGACAGACAGACAGACAGACAGACGGACGGACGGACAGACAGACAGACATGGCTCTGTCGACTCGGCTATTGATACTGATCAAGAATATATATACTTTATGGGGTCGGAAAATTTTCCTTGTCTGCGTTACACACATCCACTTTTACCACAAATACAGTATACCCCTTAACTCTTTTTGAGTACGGGTATAAAAATGGGAAATGGTCAAAATCATAATAGTCTGGACTATTTGATAGATATGGTCGAATTTTAGAAATCTCGGAACTCTTATCGCGTAATAGTTAATTCATAGCAAAATATTTATTGAAAATGTGATTTTAGCCACTTATTTGAGGTGCCTACAGTGTCAGCATCTTATTGTCCAATATTTTTCATTTGCGGTCACTAGGATAATCGTCATTGCAGTTCATACGCCACGTTTAAATTCGTTGAACCAATTTCACTCTGTTGCCTTGGAAAATAAGAGTTCTTATAGACACAAACTTTCAAGAATGATCGTGTGAGTAGTTTGTTAGTAAACTAAAAGTTAATTAGATTTTTCCTATGTTTGTTAAAAATATTTTACGAGACGTGAATGTATATTGTGTATGTGGATATTCTTGATCAGAATCAATAGCCGAGTCGATATAGCCATTTCTGTCTGTCTCTCCGTCTGTCTATCTTGATGAGCGCCTAGATCTCAGAGACTATAAGAGCTAGAGCATCCAAATTTTGTTTCGAGACTCATGTGATATCACACTGCTACAAGTGTGTTTCAAAATTTCGCCACGCCCTCTCCGCCCACACAAAGGATGACAATCTGTGGAAGCCACAATTTTAAAGATGCGAAACTAAAAACGCAGTATCGTAGAGAATGACCATATCTACTAGAATCTGAGTCAGATCGGATCTTTATTATAGCCAGAATAAAGAAATTAAATTGAAGTTGCTTCCCTAACTCCTCTGCGCTGCTGACGCTACTCATTCTCTTTCTCGCTCGCACACACTACCCTGTGCAATGCGCGACCGTTGCGGAGAAGATAAAGAATCTGCATTTCATACAAAATTTAGAATATACAATTTAGATGTATAATCGACATTGTGTCTCGCATTAAAATGTAAAATATTTTAAAATTCTCACAAATTTATATACTGACTGAGTACGGGTATAAAAGTAGAGTCGCGTCCAGAAGCGACTCACACGTTCCCTCTCGTTTTTTTCAGTATGGGTGAATTTATTCGGCTTCCTTGAAGGCAGTGTTCCGCAAAGCGGCACACTGGTGTACCGTGGTCAGCAGTTGGTGTGCCGCGGAAAAAAGTCAAGGTTTTGTAACATAATACACCTACAAATATCTGAGATATATCAGATCGTGGTTCTTTGTTAAGCGGGGGCGTCTGTTTAATTTCAGTGTTTCAGAAGATTTACGAGCTAAAAATTGAAATTAGATGTTCTCAGAGGCCCAGGGTAGGCCCAGGGCCCTCGGATTTATATTCAATGTTTAAAACAGAAGAATGCGTAGTAATACTTGAATATCTGGCAGACATATTCGCTCATTTACATAGATGAGCTCAACAGAAAAATGCTAGGCGGGAATTCCAATATTTTAAAGTCTTCGGACAAAATGGAAATTTTGAAAGCCTTCATGCTAGGTTGGTGTTATAGAATTTTAATGTTAGTAATAAAGTAGCAATTCAGAAAAAAAAATTAACAGGCTTTGAGAGTGAAACACAAATATTTTCGTGAGTGTGCCTGATCGGAGTTTTCGAAGTAGAGGTAGCAGATTTTTGGCTGCATATAAAAAATTTGTATCCACTACTTCCGAAGAGGAGTACTGTTCCAGTCGTAAAATTTAGTACAGCAATATACAAATGTACTCCTTTCTTTCTATCATATACTGATGGTTGTTTTTTTTAACAATTTATTCCTTTCAACAGGTATGATATGTCTTACTGATTACAACAATAAAACATATCGCATCGATGATGTCGACTTCGGAGCGTCACCCATATCTAAATTTAACACTAAAGAGGGAGATATATCGTATGTAGAATATTATAAAAAGGTAATTGAGTTTTCATAATGCTATAATATTAATATCGGTGCAAAAATAGACAATGGGCATTTCTCTGACGAGGTCCACCGAGACCAAAAAATTAAATGTATAAAAACAGATTTCAATATAATTTTGTTGCGATATTATAGCCCAAATTTAATGAACGACAACTAATTAACCCAATTGACATATAATTTCATCAACTTTAATGTGAAAACCAACCTATTCAAATTAGCAAAAATTCACTTTTTCGGTGTTTTTTGGTAGTAGTCTATTGCTATAGTACTATCTCTTATGATAAAGTTGGTTCAAAACCTTTCTATCATATTCAACTATCTGAAACAATATGATATAATCTCGGTGAACGGTATATTTTTAGCTGTTAATCACCTAGGCGACATGTCCCATGCGACATGTCCCGTGCGACATGTCCCGTGCGAATATATTTTTAAATAAGACCCAAAATCCGACATTTTTTTTCATACAAAAATTATTTAGTTTAATTTTTATACCCGTACTCAAAAAGAGTTAAGGGGTATACTGTATTTGTGGTAAAAGTGGATGTGTGTAACGCAGAGAAGGAAAATTTTCCGACCCCATAAAGTATATATATTCTTGATCAGTATCAATAGCCGAGTCGATAGAGCCATGTCTGTCTGTCCGTCCGTCTGTCCGTCCTGATGAGCGCCTCGTTCTCAGAGACTATAAAAGCTAGAGCAACCAAATTTTGTTTTCAGACTCATGTGATATCACACTGTTACAAGTGTATTTCAAAATTTCGCCCCGCCCTCTTCCGCCTTCACAAAGAACGAAAATCTGTGGCAGCCACAATTTTGAAGATACGAAAAAACTAAAAACGCAGTATCGTAGAGAATGACCATATCTATCAGATTGCCAAATCTGAATCAGATGGAATCATTATTATAGCCAGAACAAAGAAATTAATTTTCAGTTGCTTCCCCCACCTCCTCTGGCGCTGCTGAGGCTACTCATTCTCTTTCTCGCTCGCACACACTCTGCCCTCTGCAATGCGCGAGCAACCCCTAGCGGAGGAGATGTAGAATCTAAATGGTAGATGTAGAATATTTGTTCTAGTTGTATTATATACATTTTACATGTAGATTTAGTTAACAAATGTAGCAAAAATATGTAAAATGTAAAATAAAAATAATTTTTTTTAATTTTTATCATAATCCTATATATTTATATACTGACTGAGTACGGGTATAAAAGTAGAGTCGCGACTAGAAGCGACTCACGTTCCTTCTCGTTTTTTTTTTAAGTTAAGCATTCTCAAGAAAAAAATTATTATATTGTGCGGTTTAAAACGTTAAAACATTAGACTGCCTTTAGACGGCTTTGGAACAGATCGCCAAAGTGTTTGTCAATTTTGCATAGTGTTTCATTGAAATAAAGAAAAAAATAGTTTCAAACTGAAATGGAATCAAATTAACAAAACAATTTCATACTTATGTTTTAAAGGTAATTCAGATATCGGTATATATAGTTTTGTAGAAAAAAAGGGTTTTGTTTAGCTTATTTGTGGTGATATTCGTAGAAGCAGTTCTGCTGTTAAGAAAGGCACATGTGTAAGTTGCATTTTCGGCAGACTGTTTGAGTTCCGGAGTTGCAACCTGAAAACTGGCATGTCCTTTTACCAGCACGCGATACAACGAATCGTAACGAATGTTTACATGCGGTAGATAAGATTTCGTTCATGAGCTTCATGAGATGGATGCAATTTGTGCTCGAAAGTTTGGAAGCTGATACTGCCTGTCGTTAGGAATCCTCCTGAACAAAACGTATGCGTTCGTCATAGCTAAGTCAATACAATGTTTAAACAACCGATTTGTGTACTTGTTGCCCTTTAATGGAATCTTATATCGACCAATAAGACCATTCATGAGTTCGACTCCACCCATATGGCTTTTATATTCATGGAATATTTTGGGACAATTGATGTTCAAAATTTGTTTTCCAGAGAGCATGAAAATAAAACGCGTTAACAGGTTTTTCGGATGGGTTTTTTCTGGAATGGTTTTATCCCAGCGTAAGTCGACGCCAATCGCACGACCTTATTATCTCTCCAAAGCTCAAAGGTCTGGTGATCCAGCTTGTACAACATTGTCTCCTGCGCCTCCTCCTGTGGATTTTGGATCTACAGTGGCGAGTAGTTATGGATACATGTACATGTTCATCACTTCTCAGTACAAACGCCCTCTGGGCAGGCCCCCGCATTAACGAATAACTCCCAATATTAAGCAAATTTATTACGATTTGGCCGCATTCTTCGGGTTTCCGTCTTGCTGAAAAGTTTTATATGAATGACGCAAGCACATTTACATTTTTTTTAATTTTAAATTTTGGCATTTTTAAATTATTGTTTTGTTTAATTTGTATATAATTAAATTTAACAAAAAAAATTACAAGGATTACAAAATTTTTTAAGATTTTACGGGCGCTTAAACTGAGAAGTGATTAGCATAACTGCCATAACTATCCATAACTGCTCTCCACTGTATACAGCTATATTAAAGCTAAGCTTGTTTAAAGCGATACTACTCAAAATCAAACATGCTCAGACTTGCAACCATTATGAACTCTTATTCTTAAGTTTATTGTGAATCGATTGAACATATACTATTGGTCAAAATAATAGGTACAGAGGTATCGGGCTGATTTGTTATGAAATATCTCGAATGTTTTTGAATGTTTTTTTTTTTTTTTCCATTATTTTATTTATCGAATCTTCTCTATTAGAGACTGACGACAAGTATGCAAATCTTAGCCTAATACATTTTTTAAAAATTAATTGCACTTAATTATTTGGAGTACGTCCCTAACTATAACTTAACTATAAGACGGAAACCCGAAGAACGCGGCCAAATCGTAATAAATTTGCTTAATATTGGGAGTTATTAGTTAATGCGGGGGCCTGCCCAGAGGGCGTTTGTACTGAGAAGTGATGAACATGTACATGTATCCATAACTACTCGCCACTGTAGATCCAAAATCCCCAGGAGGAGGCGCAGGAGACAATGTTGTACAAGCTGGATCACCAGACCTTTGAGCTTTGGAGAGATAATAAGGTCGTGCGATTGGCGTCGACTTACGCTGGGATAAAACCATTCCAGAAAAAACCCATCCGAAAAACCTGTTAATCTGTGCTTGCAGCACTCTTCGTGTGATTGCAAAATCAATCAAGTCGGGTTGCTTCTTTGGATCTGTGGGCCAATATGTAGGCTTGCCCGGAGAGATAAAGTCTAGTTTGTTTCTTGGCGTTATTATAGCGTTATATATTTGTCTTCCTTTTGGGTTGGTAAGACGAGATCCCCAATGGGTGTGCTTGGCATTGTAGTCACCAGCTGCTATGAATCTGTCACCTAATAGGTCGAAGAATTTTATAAATTCTGATTCGGAAATGCAGAAGCGCGGTGGGCAGTATACTGCGGATAGGTTTATGTAGCCGCTCTCAATTTCAATATGAATTGATGTTGCCTGCAGATAAGGTGTAGCAAATGATGGCAACGGATAATGCCTTATGCGATTCTTGATCAGAACGCCAGTACCTCCATGTGCCTTACCATCGGGATGATTAGTCGCATAGAAGTTATAGCCATTAAGGTGAAAATAATTTTTATTTGTTAGGTGAGTCTCTGATGTCGATGTCGTGTTGAGCGAGGAATTTCAAGAGCTCGCACTTGTGCTGTGAAATGCCATTTGCATTCCAGAAAGAAATATTTAGGCAACCCATTTAAACAGATTTATGTTTGAGTAAGAACTCCAGGAGGAGGTTTTGATTGCGCATAAGCTCCTGCATCGTTTGTTGTATTGCTACCATTGTGTTTGTTATAGTTACCAGCATTGACTCGATTCCACAAGGCAATTGGGACGGATTTGTAGGGGTATGCTGGGCAATAATTTCTGGGATCTGCTTTGAGTCCTGATGCTGCATCATTCCTGCAGTGGTTTGTTGAGGTGTCGGCTTAGAGACTGAGGCGTACGACCCGTTCTTGTAACTTAACGCCTAAGCAAAAGTCGTAGTTGATGGAATATATGGTAAATTTTGTCGGACGACTGGGTTTCGTGCTTCAGCTACACACCTGGACAGAAAAATAGGTGTGAGTTTTTTTTTTTTTAATGAGGTAGATTTTATATTTTTATTAAATGTAGCTCAAAGATCCGTTTTAATTAAGAAATAAGCTTCTTTCAGAGTACAGAAAATAACTTTTATTCAGAAAAATGTTTTGGGATAGATGAGAAGTGCGTTAATTTGTAATTAAAGACAATTTTTGCCTGGACAGAAAAATAGGTGTACGAAGATTAATGTTTAAATTAAATCGATATTTTACTATTTTTGGTCTTGTATTAAATTAAATTGAGTATCTGGCAGTTAATACCCGGTATAACCGCCATTATTTTGCAGGACTTTCTCCATTCGTCTTGGCAGGAAGGATATTAACTTGCGACATGTTCCAATTGGGATGTTGTACCATGTTCTTTGGACAATATCCCAAAGTTGATTTTTATTTTGACAAAAAGTCTTTCCGACCTCTCTTTTGAGTTCACCCCAGAGATTCTCGATGGGATTGAGGTCCGGGGATTGACTTGGCCACTCAAGAACATCAAAAGTTTTCTCTCGGAACCAATCCTTTACTACTCGAGAGGCGTGCTTCGGGTCATTATCCTGTTGGAACTTCAATAAAAGTGGCATATTATCCTCGGCATATGGTAGCAACACCGTCTCCAATAGATCCTTGTACACGAATCTGTCCATTATTCCGTCAATACGATGAATCGGACCAACACCATACCATGAAAAGCAGCCCCATACCATTAGGCTACCACCTCCATCTTTCATAGTTTTACATGTGTACCTGGGATCAAATTCTTTGCCTTTCGGACGACGAAAATTCCTTTTAACATCATTTCCAAATAAATTTATCTTGGTTTCGTCACTCCAGAGGATATTACGCCATTTTTTCTCACCCTCCGGTCCGCACCAGGTTCTACGATCTAGTGCAAATTTTTTCCTCATCTGTAAATTTGCCGACCGAAGCAAAGGAACCCTGCGAGCAATCCTACCTGGTAGGTTTGCTATTGCTAATCGTCGCCGAACGGTCCGTGATGACACAATATTCCCAATTTCGTTGGCAATCGTCCTGGAAGACTTCAATGGGCCAACTGAACCATGCGATCATCGGTCTAGATGATGATTTTCTTGGTGCTCCGCGAGTTTCACCAATTTTTTCCGGTTTTAAGGCATTGGTTACGAAGTTGTGAGATCGTTTCAATAGCCTGGCAATGGATTTATAGATTTTTCCTTCATCTCGAAGTCGTCGAATGATCCTTCTCTCCTCCGCACTGCAGTGACGCCCACGGCCCATCTAATACAATTTTAATGGTTGTTAAGTCACCATTTTGTTATATTTTCCCAATACCTTTCTTTCTCCAACCAAATAATTATCTTGATAAACTACAAATTACTGTTTTGGCTCATGCACCTATTTTATTGACCAGCCGCTTTTGCAGTCTAAGCAATAAAACAATCCACAATTCTTCCCAGAAAGCTAATTAATTCCGGGAATTAGCCCAATTCGCACCGAAACAGTGCGACCATATTAAAAAAGTATAGTTCCCTCATAAAAAAATATGTTTATATCGATTTAAACCGAAATCTTAAAAAAAAGCTTCACACCTATTTTTCTGTCCAGGTGTGTATCTGTTGGATTAGGCGATTTTTTAATTCTTTATAGACAGGACACCCTCTATAGTTGGCAGTGTGGTTTCCCCCACAGTTGCTACATTTTTTGGCATATGGGTCTTCCTTGTTTACGGGACAGGCCTCAGTGAGATGGACATCCCCACAGGCAACGCAGACTGCCCGTGGACACTGAGGATCGCGAATCTGTTGTTTGCCATTGGCTTATGTGGCACAGCGTTTTCATCTATCTTTTTTAGTTTTGGTGCTTTCTTCGCAGCTTGCGGGCTCAATTTTCGCTTAGTTTGTACGTACCGATCAAGCCCAGTCTGAATTAAACGTTAGCGTTTAAAAAAAAGGCATTGTTCTGCTCAAGAAATTAAGATTGCCTTGATTCTTAAAAAATAGGGGAAAAGTATTCGGGAAAGTCTTGGACACTCGGTAAATTTGGATCAAAATGACTTAAATTTAAGATGTCTTACTGAAAATCGAAGACGGAAGAAGAAATCTTCACAAACAACAGACACCCGCATAGTCAGTCTTGCAAAAAATGCTTCGTTAATGTCTTAGAAGTCCATTTCCGCTCAAATTGGCAATGAAATAGCATCTTATACCTCGTAGATGTCAATATTCAGACTTACCAGAACGTATAGTATAATAAGTTCCATTACTCCTAAAAAAAATAATTTGCGAATGAGTCAACAATTTTGCGAAAATAATTTTTCATGCTCTGGGCCAGATGGGTCAAAAAAGTGGAGTAATATATTATGGAGCGACAAAACAAAACAAAATATTTTTTGTAATGACTCCAGGAGATATATATGTACGATGTCCCAAAGGCAAAGAATTCAACTTCCAGTACACCAAAAAATGTTTAAGCACTGAGGCGGTTGCCTTATGGTCTGGGGCTGTATTTTTGTTGCATGGCGTTGTGCCGATACATCGTAAAACTAATCCTAAGCCCAATTTCAGGCATAAAACCATATTGACGTACATTATGCATCCATGTGCTAAGGAAAACATGTCCTTGATGGGCTTTTAAATAGGACAACGACTCAAAACAAACCTCAAGGCTGGTCACGGCTTGGTTTACGGAAAACAAAGTAAATGTTTTGAGTTGGCCGATTCAATCTCATGACTAAAACCCAAAAAATAACCTATGGGGAGACTTGAAATATCGTGTTGGCACAAATACGTTTCGAAATACCGAAGAATTGTTTGAATTTGTCGAAAAAACTTGGTATGAGATTTCAGTATAGACTTGGAGCAAACTTATTGCTGGTAAGCCAAAAATATTCGCCAAGGACATGGAAAAAAAGTGTGGCTATATCAGATACTAGCGTAAGATTACTAATAATATAAAAAGTGGAAGAATTTTGATAAGCATTGAGTTTTTGGCTTTATAGAATTTCTGTACTTATTATTTTGACCAACCCTTATCTATGTTTATTTAGATATGATCGATCGCAAAATTTATATTTGAAGCGAAAAATGATTATGTTAAATATGCTTATAATCTACTGTAGGTTAGTAAACTAAAAGTTAATTGGATTTTTCTATGTTTGTTAAAAAAGTTTTACGAGACGTAAAAAAATGTCATAGACGTGTACTTATTATTTTGACCAGTAGTGTAGTTATTATTTCGATCAGTTGATATTCAAAGCTTTTGAGCTGCAAAAACTAGCATTTGTTTCGAATTTAAATTTGCAAGGAAAAAAACATATCTTAATTTTTAATTCCCTGTAAAATTTGTAGGAGATAACCATAGGATTGTGTGATCCCACATAGCAGTTCAAAAATGCACCGTTACAAATTCTGGGAAGGTAAAGATATCAAGGAGCTAATATTGAGCAATTTTACAGTTTTAGGAAGAAAAATTGTTAATGAAGCCAAATGTGAGCCGTATGACTTTTAAAAACGCATTTCAAAATTGGCTTAATGTGCAAGCTTACAAAAAAAAATTTGACACGCAGTTTTTTATTCTGTAGAAAAACCACACATCAGAAACTTATAAGTTGTATCCTAAAAGCATGGTAAATTGTCCAACCATTAAGAAAGCCACTGAGCGGTATCAAAATACGATATATGTTATGGTTTTGGAGCTATATCCGTTATATGAAAAACACATTTTTGCATGTTTTTCAAATTCATCTCTTTTTCTGTTGGATCAACCCCGGGCTCTAAACCTTCGGGATCTGAATCAATTAAACTTCTTTATGTAGCATGAATCATGCTGGGAATATTCAAAAGTAAAAAAAACATTAGTTGCAGTAATTGAAACGCCAATAAAAAAAATTTGTGGACGTAATTACCATGCCGATTGCATCTATCTTGTTCAACACCTAAAGCTATTACGCATAACCTACGTGGAAAAATTGAAAATTAAAAATTTTTTTCCAAAGAATATTGATTAGAATACAAATAAAACAAGTTTTCAGGGTAATTTTCCCAATACTTTTTTGTATTTTTCATAAAAAGTTGGGTGCGTCAGCTATTCGTAGCCACCCTGTAAATATTGTTTTGTTTATTTCTATATACAGTTGCGAAAAAATAATAGCACCCCACTACAACACATTTTGTTCTTGATACAAAAAATGCGGTTACTGTTGCGATTTTTAAAATTAAAATTTTGTTTATATTGTTTGGTATTCCATATAAACAAAAACAGTGCTACTGCTCTTCAAATTTCTGTTTATATATATATATAAGGACACCGGGCCATGCTTCAGAAAATGCTCTATAAAACGGCTATTTTCAGGAATTTTGAAGTGATATTAATTGTTATTAGTTGGTTTATGTTTGCACTCCATAAACAAAAAGTAAAAACCCAAAAATAATAGTGAAAAAATTAATACAAAATTTTGTTTGTACTACATTGGCTTTGGGCTGTGCGAAATAATAGGGACACCGAACTAAAAAATGTCATATTTCGTAAAAAAGCGTGTTTCTGAGTGTGGTTTGGTCTTAAACTATTGATTGTTATTAGTTTAAGTAATTTTAGGTATAAAAACATCTATAAAACAAAGTTAAGATGTTATGGATGGAAGGAGGGTGCATTAAAGTACTCGGATACCCATGGGCATGAAAAACGTCCACAAATATGGATTTCCGTAACGGGAAATTACCGGAACATTTAAGTTTTCCAAGGAAATTAATGATTATGCAATAAAACATACGATTAAAGAGGAAAGACGGGAACAAAAATCAAAAATATACCAAAATCTTGAGAAAAATGTGTTGAGATTCGTGAGGCTTAGATCCATTAAAATATTCTGATAATTCAAAAAAAAATATTTTATGAAGGCAAACCCTTCTAAATGAACAATACTTGAAGCTAACAATCTAAAGTCCAAGAGACCCCAAAAAGTTCCGTGTCTATCGAACAGGGACATACCAAAGATGATGATGGTCGCTGCGAACCATGCACCTGGGCACCGCCATACTTTTATGGATAAAAGGAAAATAAGGATAAGTAGTCCCGTTACGTTGCGGACGTTACACTTTTTCCACCAAGCCAAATTTTTTAAATAAAAATATTAATGTATTTACAAATCTTTAACCTTCTAATTATTTATTTATTACCTAAAAAAAAATCATAAGATATTTCATTACTACTATATTACATGTTTGGGGGGGATCTTGGGGGTGCAAATGATATTTAATCACACTTTTTGTTACTTTGAGGTAAAGTTTTTCGGATTCTCGGCACCCTAGAGCATTTCAAAGCACACATTCAAATTCAGCAGGCTAAAATCCATTATAAACACCTACTTTAACCTCATAATATTAAATTGCAATTTTTGAGTGTTCATGCCGTTACGGACATTACATACTTTGCCATTAGTATTTTTCAAAATAATGTGTAATAAAGCTATTTTTATACCCGTACTCAAAAGACGGGTATATTGTATTTGTGGTAAAAGTGGATGTGTGTAACACAGAGAAGGAAAATTTTCCGAATATATTGATCAGAATCAATAGCTGAGTCGATATAGCCATGTCTGTCTGTCCGTCTTGTTTGACGCCTCGTTCTCAGAGACTATAAGAGCTAGAGCAACCAAATTCTGTTTTCAGATATCATGTGATATCACACTCCTACAAGTGTATTTTAATTTCGCCCGCCCCCTTTTGCCTTCACGAGGACGAAAATCTGTGACAGCACAATTTTATGGATACGATAAAACTAAAAACGCAGAATCGTAGAGAATGACCACATCTATCAGATTGCCGAATCTGATCGGATTATAATTATAGTCAGAATAAAGAAATTAATTTTCGGTTGCTTCCCCACCTCCTACAGCGTTTCTGACGCTACTTATTCTCTTTCTCGCTCGCTGACTTTCTGCCCGTGCAGTGCGCGAGCGCCCTCTAGCGGAGGAGATGTAGAATCCAAATGGTATATGTAGAATATTTGTTCTAGATGTAGATGTAGTTAATAGATGTAGCAAAAAAATGTTTAACATTTAAAAATTCTATTTAAAATTCTATTATAAGCTCACAAATTTATATACTGACCGAGTACGGGTGTAAAGTCGAGTCGCGTCCAGAAGCGACTCACGTTCCTTCTCGTTTGGAAATTATTTTACTATTCTACCATTTCTATATTTTGTTTAGAGATATAATATCACAATTCGTGACCATAAGCAGCCATTGGTGGTGTCACGACCTACGGAGAAAAACATTCGTGGAGGCACGGATCAGCTTATTATGCTTGTTCCGGAACTGGCTCGAGCTACTGGAATGACTGATGCCATGCGTGCAAATTTTCAGTATGTCTTACGATTTGGCCGTGTACTTTATGTCTATGTCACAGCTTGAGATGTTAATATTTTTATTATTTATTTCTTAAATTAGGTTAATGAAAGCAATGAGCGAGTACACCAGATTGACTCCGGATCGTCGTATTGAACGTCTGCGAGTATTAAACCAGCGCTTGCAATCGTCGAAAGAGAGCATGGATGTGCTAAGTTCGTGGAATATTGAACTTGATTCTGCTTTGGTGGAGATCCCAGCACGCGTTTTACCTCCTGAAAAAATTGTTTTTGGCAATCAAAAGCGATTCTTATGCGATAGCCGTGCTGATTGGACTCAAGAATTCCGACAAAACTTAATGTACTCGCATGTGGATATTAAGAGGTGGTATGTGATAACTCCACAGCGTAGTTTCCGGGAAACTGAAGAGTTCGTAAAGCTTTGCATCCGTGCTGCCAGTGGGATGAAAATGATAATTTCCGAGCCGCGATAGTATGTATTATTTAAAAGTATATATATTAAAAACAGGAATACATTTAGTCCCATATTTAATTTCAGCGATAAAATCCCTGATGATCGCAATGGGACATACTCGCAATCGATCGATAATGCAGTAGCCAAAGATCCACAAATTATAATGCTAGTGCTTAAGGCTCCAAACGAAGAGAAGTATGGGTAAATTGAGTTCATAAAATGTGGGTTCTAATTGGTTTCTATCATCAACAGGTATAGCTGTATTAAAAAGCGCACCTGTGTTGATCGACCGGTTCCATCTCAAGTTGTTACTCTGAAAACTATTGCTCCAAGGAAAGAGAAATCGAGTGGCCTCATGTCCATTGCCACAAAAGTGGTTATTCAGATGAACGCAAAACTGATGGGTGCGCCCTGGATGATAGAGTTACCTGTTCGCGGATTAATGACTGTTGGGTTTGATGTGTGTCATTCTTCAAAGAATAAAAACAAGTCGTACGGTGCTCTTGTGGCTACGATGGACATGAAATCATCTACCCGCTACTATTCTTCAGTAACCGAACACATGAAAGGGCAGGAGCTGTCGGATCAGATGTCAATGAATATGACATGTGCCCTAAAAGCGTTCCGGGATCATCACGGTACTTTACCAGAGCGAATTCTGTTTTTCCGTGATGGTGTGGGTGATGGCCAACTTCATCAAGTTGTCAACACGGAAGTGAAGTTTTTGAAAACTAAACTAGATGAGATATATAAATCTGCAGGCAAAGAAGACGGCTGTAGAATGGCGTTTATTGTTGTCGCTAAGCGGATTAATACTCGGTACTTTGCAAACAAACGAAATCCCGTGCCAGGTACAGTAGTCGATGATGTCATAACGCTTCCTGAGCGATATGACTTCTTTTTAGTGTCGCAGGCTGTGCGTCAGGGAACGGTATCGCCTACTAACTACAATGTTATACACGATAACATGGGACTAAGTGCCGATAAACTGCAAATGTTGGCCTACAAAATGACCCACATGTATTATAATTATTCTGGGACTTGTCGTGTGCCTTCTGTGTGTCAATACGCTCACAAATTGGCATTTCTTGTAGCCGAAAGTATTAATCGGTCTCCATCATCTGGTTTAGAAAATCAGCTATATTTTCTTTAAAAACTTTGTATAATGAATACTTTATTTAAATAAAAAAATATAACTTCATTATTGTAAAATTTAGAAAACGATGATATGGATATGTTGTTGACTTGGCGAAAAGTTGTTTGATGTGGCTTTGGTGCTGCAATTAGAAAAGGAGCTCGGGAACAAAAATGCGGTTGGTTCAATATTTCGAGAACAATTCATTTATTGGGCGTATAATAGGCGCAGGTTAGCGTGGAAGAGTTTTCGCTGGCTCTCTGCACCCCAAAAATTATGTTGTGCTTATGCAAACTCAAAATTTTCATCTAAATGTTGGACAAATGTCATTTAAAACCGATTTGTATAATTCGATCTCGTCTTAAAATAATAAAATTTAAAGGAATAAAATAAATTTTTTGTTTTTGAATACACCGACATAGTATTTGACGTTACCATTTTATATGTTGATAAACTCACTTGAAATAATTTCACTAGTTTCACATTTTTACTCAAAGGACCAAGGCAATTTTTTTCGATAAATTTTTTTCTTGTTTTTGTTTAGAGGTTTTTTTTTCAACATAACTTATGTAAGTAAGTAAACCTGGCCATGCTGAAAACCTGTTCAATGCAGCTATAAATTGAATCAAATACACACCTGGACAGAAAAATAGGTGTGAAGTTTTTTTTTAAGGTAGCCTAATGGTATGGGGCTGCTTTTCATGGTATGGTGTTGGTCCGATTCATCGTATTGACGGAATAATTTAATTTTAATTTTTCTGTCCAGGCAAAAATTGGCTTTAATTACAAATTAACGCAATTCTCATGTATCCCAAAATATTTTTCTGAATAACAGTTATTTTCTTTACTCTGAAAGATGCTTATTTCTTAATTAAAACGGATCTTTGAGATACAATTAATAAAAATATAAAATCTACCTCATAAAAAAAAAAAACACCTATTTTTCTGTCCAGGTGTGTACATTTAGCTTTATCTTACAGTCGGGAAAATATTAAGCTTTCAAATTAAAAATTGACAATTTTGTAGCGGTATTCTTTTTGACTTTAAAAACTGTTATGACAACCACTCGACACATCACTCGACAAAATTCAACTTTTTTCCTAAAGTAACCAAACCGACTTTTATACCCGTACTCAAAAAGAGTTAATGGGTATATTGTATTTGAGGTAAAAGTGGATGTGTGTAACGCAGAGAAGGAACATTTTCCGACCCCATAAAATATATATATTCTTGATCAGTATCAATAGCCGAGTCGATGAAGCCACAGAGACTAAGAGCTAGAGCAACCAAATTTTGTTTCGGGACTCATGTGAGACTCCCGCTGCTACAAGTGTATATCGAAATTTCGCCACACCCCCTTTTGCCATCACAAAGGAAGAAAATCTGTGACAGCTACAATTTTAAGGATACGATAAAACTAAAAACACAGAATCGTAGAGAATGACCACTTCTATCAGATTACCGAATCTGAATCGGATCGGATTATAATTATAGCCAAAATAAAGAAATTAATTTTCGGTTGCTTCCCCCACCTCCTATGGCGTTGCTGCCGCTATTCTTTCTCGCTCGCACACTGCTCGCGGAGGAGATGTAGAATATTTGTTCTATATGTGGGCATTTCTCTGACGAGGTCCACCGAGACCAAAAAATTAAAGGTCATTGTATGAATGAATGATATTTACCTTATCAAAAGAAATTTTACATATGTTCATAGCTCTATTCTAGAAATTCCAATGCAAAGTCACGCAAGTACATTTGTTGTCGTTTTGGTAATTTCATTGCATGATTTGTTTTGATTACAATTCTTAAAGGCAGACCGTTTGGATTGAGTGTTGTCTTAAGTCTTTCAGAGGGTAAGCATAAACAAACAAAAATGCATAAGAGACTGTGCGATAGTAAACAACTGTTAATTTCGCTGTTGTCTCATCGCCTATTTTGTTGTCCCGTGCGACAGTGAAAAGCAAGATTTGTTATCAGTGCGTCGAAAGTACATACAGAAATCGGATAAAATTTTCTGTGCAAATAGACATTCCAATTATAATAAAGTAACTTAAATGTTTTTTTGGAAAAAATAATAATTGTGATTTCTGTACCCATATAAAGTTGGTCCCGTGCAACATCGTAAGTGTGAAATTAAAAAAACTTTTTTCTTTATTGTTAACTATTATTTTGAAATTATTTAAATCTAGATGGGGAAAGATAGTGGCGAAAAAAACAAAGAGAGTTGCAAACGGTGCAGAGAAAAGCTGAAGGAAGATAAAATAAAATTGGAAAAGTACAGAGCTAAAAACAGGGAACGAATGTCGACTGCTAGAAAAAATTGGAATGCGTTGGCTAAGGGGAATCTTTTAATGATTTCACAGAAAAGGAGGATTGAGCGAATGAGAAAAAAACAGTGGCGGAAGAAGAAGGCAGAAATTGCAAATGCACAAAAAGACGAGCCTTACAAATGCAAGCAAACATTGGGTAAAGCTGTAAAAAAAGTGGAGAATGTGTTGCCGAAAGATGCGAATCGAAAATTAAAGGTGATAGAAGTTGTGTTTAACAATTACAATCAGTGCAAACGAACAAATGAAATGAAAAATAATTTAGGCTATACACTGCAAGAAAGTGTTGGTAAATCCATTGAAGAGTTTTATGCGAGCGACAACATTAGTGTTCAATCTTCGGGAAAAAAGCACACATTAATAGTTAAAGGAAAATGCATTGCAAAGCGCTTTATGATAATGACAGTGTCTGAAGCATATGAGCTGTATAAAACAGATTTCGAAAACGCAGATATGGGCCAGTCTACTTTTTTTAAGTTGCGCCCACGCCACGTCAAATTAATAAATAAAATGCCTCACAATATGTGTGTTTGCATGTACCATGCCAATTTCGGTTTTTTGTTAGAAATTTTTTTTTACATCACTAAGAGGACGGACGCCTCGAGCAGAAAAGAAAACTAATTTTTGAACGAACGAATTTTGTAAACGAAAAATAGATGTAAACAGTTAAATAAAAAGAAAAACTTATTCGGATACCGTGCCTCGTATTAACAAAGCAACACTGGTTAAGTCAACGCGACGAAATAGCTCAAGCCATTCGTCATTAAACAAAAATATTTCAATTCATCACAATTTATTACAAACTATCACAAATCATAATTACTTAAAATAAAATTCAAAAAAATTCCTTATTAATTTCTTAAAATTATAAAACAAAAAACAATAACATGTTTATTTTGGTAACTTATCCAAAATTTGGCTGAACTTATCCAGCATTGCCGTCTGCAGCTCCAGCTTCTCCCTTTCCTGTTGCTCCATCCTGTCGAAATTCTCCGTCTTTTGGTTGACAGCTTCGACATGATGTCGACCTGAGCAATGCACAGACTATTCAAGTTTATACCTTCGGAGGGTCTCGTCCGAAGGCGCTTTGCCAAGGGCTCCTCCCTATCTGAGGGTTTCTCTTGGACGGTGTCTTCCGTTACACCTCCACAGCAGTGTAGGAATCCTTGCTTGAGTTGGGGACTCCATTCGTTCGGGTTTCAAGTTGTCTGTTATAATAAAAAGAGTTGTTGTTTTTTTATAATTTAAATTTTAATAATAATAACCATAATAAACAATACCCATTTCAAACAGGCCCCAACCAATTGCTGGGCGTACGGTCCTCCGCCTGTAGCTCGAGCCTCCGATTTATTTTTAGCCAGTTTTTTCCGGATATTCATTTTCCAGTCTGACCAAACCTAAAATAATCGAATTGAATGAAGTACTGTGGTACAAAATTCCAACGCAATGCGTCCTTAATTTTCGGCCCAACAGCATTGCGAGCCCCTCAACGCTCTGCCCACTTGGCATCAAAAACAGCCTTGTCGCCCTTCACAGATCCTCTGGCCAAGTCTGGGTTCTCCTTCATAAAACTGACCAGCACTTCGTCTTGCAGTGATGATTTATGCTTTCCTCTGGAAGCATTATTGTAATAAGTATCAACAAATACATTTTAGCATTTACTTTTAAAATCCAAACTCAAAATGGCGGGAAACCGCTGTCTTAACCCAGCTGTTCTGTTACGAGCAGAATTTAATGTGTTTAATTTAAGTTGTGCTATTAGGCGCATAGTTTGTGCTGTTATGCGCACAGACTTCCCAGCGTTCCGATGAACATATCGGGCTGCCACAGCTGTTCGGAGCAATTCTCTTTTTTGTTTTTGCCCTGACCAATTTTGCAAATCCAATTTTGAGGTTGGCTTAAACAAAAATTATTTATAACGAGAAGGAACGTGTGAGTCGCTTCTGGACGCGACTCTACTTTTATACCCGTACTCAGTCAGTATATAAATTTATGAGCTTATGATTGAAATTTAAAAAAAAATTTTAAATTTTACATTTTAAATTTTTTGCTACATTTTTTAACTACATCTACATGTAAAATGTAGATAATACATCTAGAACAAATATTCTACATCTACCATTTAGATTCTACATCTCCTCCGCTAGGGGTTGCTCGCGCATTGCACAGGGCAGAGTGTGTGCGAGCGAGACAGAGAATGAATAGCGTAAGCAGCGCCAGAGGAGGTGGGGAAGCAACTGAAAATTAATTTCTTTATTCTGGCTATAATAATGATCCGATCTGGTTCAGATTCGGCAATCTGATAGATATGGTCATTCTCTACGATACTGCGTTTTTAGTTTTTTCGTATCTTCAAAATTGTGGATGCCACAGATTTTCGTCCTTTGTGAAGGCGGAAGGGGGCGGGGCGAAATTTTGAAATACACTTGTAACAGTGTGATATCACATGAGTCTGGAAAAAAAATTTCGTTGCTCTAGCTTCTATAGTCTCTGAGAACGAGGCGCTCATCAAGACGGACAGACGGACAGACAGACAGACAGACAGAGACTCGGCTATTGATGCTGATCAAGAATATATATACTTTATGGGGTCGGAAAATTTTCCTTCTCTGTGTTACACACATCGACTTTTACCACAAATACAGTATACCCCTTAACTCTTTTTGAGTACGGGTATAAAAAGGGCACAGCTCAATTGCCCAGTTAATGGTGTCAGATTCATGTCAATGCATCAATAGGTTGTATAAAAAGACGTTTGTTTTTCATTTCGGCGAGGAATTTGTTGCCGTTTTCAAACGTAAAAGTCAGCCATTTCACGTGTGCTGGAGCGCCTAACTTTTCGTTTTGAAAAGTAAATCACATTTTTTGGTGAAAGTGAAAACCGGAACCTGCCTGTATATTTTATTTCTGTATTCTGTCGCAAAAAGCAGAGGCAAACCCTAGCCCAAAAAAAATGTAAGAAATAACCCCGCGCGCCCGTACCCTTGCGTCAAACGAAAATTTAACGAGCGTTTGCTCCTCATGCAATATCTTAGTATCAAGATGCAATTATATAAGGTGCTCTCGTCGGCTGCCGAATCGTTCGGTTTTGGGACCCTTACCGTTCAGTGCGTGATCGCTTGTTTATTGTTTATTTTTTAAGGTTCAACTATGTGCAGTTAAACTAATGACACGAGAAACATTGACTATGGCTATTACCCTGACCCGGTGGGACTGATTTATTGGCCCAAGCGGCCGCTATGGTCCAACTCACAGCCAAGTTGTGGTCAGGGTATAACCGATATTGCAATAAAGTTACGAGTGACTTAAAATTAAATTATTCATTAACAAGGATTTGAGCTTATTGGTACTAGTGTCAAAGGAAAACAGATGAAAGTAAGTATTATAGTTACGGCAAAGGCTACGAAAGGATTCATGGTCAGAGTAATTAGAGAGACGGAGTTGTAGATGGAGAGGAAAGTAATGCCTAGACGGGCGGGACGGAACAGCAATACTAATAAGACGCAGCCTGCTCTCATAAGAGGGAAGATGTCTAGAAGGATCCCAATTAAGTCCACGAAGTGCAAAAATGAGGAATTGTTTTTGAACGGACTCGAGCATGTTCTTATATTTTTGGTACTGAGGAGACCAAAAACAGGAACCATATTCTAAAATTGGCCGGACAAGAGAAACATAAAGTAGTTTAGTTTTGTAAGGGTCAGTGAATTCCTTAGACCATCTTTTAATGAAACCAATGACTGCCCTGGCTTTATTCGCAATCACAGATATATGGATGTTATAACACAAATTAGGTACAAAGACAATGCCCAGGTCTGTAACTTTGAACAGGCGTTGTAAGGAAATGTTACGGATAGTATAGTCAAAAAGGTAAGGCTTGCTGCGATAAAATGTCATGATGTTACATTTAGAAATGTTAAGCGGAAGAGTGTTTAGCAAGCACCAATTATTGAGGGCGTCCAAATCAGTCTGGAGGAATAACGGGGATACGGGATCACTATAGGAAAAACAAAGCTTCACATCATCTGCATACATGATGATTCGAGAATGAGTTAGAACTTGAGGAAGATCATTTATAAATAAGTTAAACAACAGGGGACCTAGATGGCTTCCTTGAGGTACACCAGACGACACATAAACCGGATTCGACAGAGACGAATTAAAGCGGACACGCTGAGTACGGTTGCTTAAGTAGGCACTAATCCAGAGAATAAGTTTATTAGGAAACCCGAGGAGTGATAGCTTGTGGATGAGGAGAGTATGACTAACTGAGTCGAAAGCTTTACTGAAATCGGTGTACACTACATCAGTTTGGCACTGCTTAGCAAAGCCCGCAGTAACGAAGGAAGAGAACTCAAGTAGGTTAGAAGTTATTGATCGTCGTTTTACAAATCCGTGCTGAGAAACGGAAAACAAGGAACAACAAAAGTGTTGGAGCTGGGAAGTAATCATTTTTCGAAGAGTTTGGGAATAGCCGATAATATGGAAATTGCCCGGTAATTAGATACATCAGACTTAGACCCCATTTTATGGATTGGGACGATATACGATTCCTTCCAGGCCGAGGGAAAATCACCTAACGACAGAGACAAGTTAAACAGTTTTAAGAGGGGACAACAAAGAGAGTCTGCACAAAGTTTAAGAACAGCACTGGGAACCAAGTCAGGGCCAGTAGAAAACGAAGACTCAGGATTTTAAACCCGCCAAAAGGGCATTATAATCGATGAAGGGGGATAGATACAGTTGGAGCTACTAAGGGGAATAGGATATGGGTTATCGGTAGATGAGGTAATGATAGATGAATGTTTACTAGTAGGAATAAGGTAGCAAAGTTGAAAAAAGAAGCAAATAGGTTAGAAATGTCGCAATCATTATCCGCGTACCTGCTATTATAGGAAAAAGTAGAAGGAAGTTGGGAGGAGCAACGTTTGGAGTTGACAAACCTATAAAATTGTTTGGGATCGCGTTTAAAGTTAATTTTGCATTTTGTCAAGTAATTATTATAGCATGATGTATTAAATAAAGAAAATTTTGATTTTGCAACGGAATACCTAGAGAAATCAGATTGCGAACCAGACTGTTTAAATTTTTTTTATAGACGAGATTTTACATTACGTAGGTTAATTAGCTGAGGAGTAAACCAAATGGGGCCAGATGGATTTCTGGATGTTGAAGCTACAGGGACTAAAGAATTGAAGATGGAGAAAGTAGTGGAATAGAATGCTTTAGTGGCTGGTTCAATCTCCTGAAAGTCGTCAAGGAATGACCAGTCAATCTGAGAAAGTGCCATATTCAAACTGATGAAATCGGCCTTCCTAAAACAATAGATAGAAGATGGCTTGAATGGTGATTTGATAGGACCAAGGGAAGGCAACTGAACAAGAATATCTAGTGTAGGATGGTAAGGGTCCTCAGGGAAGGATAAAGGAGATCCTCTGCAGACCAGAGTACTCGATGTGTCCGTTGTAAAAACGAGGTCTAAAAACCTGCCCATATTGTTGCGTATAGCATTTACCTGACCCAACGATGAATCGGACAGAGAATCAACGAAATCATGCTGAATAGATGGAAACATCAGGTTAGAATCGGTAGAAGGAGACCAGGAAATATTTGGTAGGTTGAAATCCCCTAGGACAATAAGACGATCGGAATCATTTAGTTGGGACGAAACAGATTGGAGATATGAAGCGTGAAGCATATACGTAGAAAATTCGGAGGACGGAGGAATGTAAGAGCAGGATATGAAAAGATTAAAAGAGGTCATGCGAAGTTTAACAACAATTATTTCAATGCTGTTTCCCCTTTCGACGTAAAAGAGTTCAGACGATATGTCCGAGCGAACGGCCACAAGGACACCGCCGCCACGAGTAGGACGATCCAACCTATATAAAGTATATTTGTCGACTAGAATCTCGGAATTATAAATTGAGGAGTTCAGCCAGGTCTCTGAAAAAGCGATCACATCAGACTCGAAAGAAGCACTATCGGTGTACAACCTGTTTAGCTTGGTACACAAGCCACGAACATTCTGATATGATATCTTTAGAGTCAGGGGAGTGATTAGTTTTTTGATGGCAATGCGGCCAGGGATGGTTTTGGACGGACTGAAGTTGAAGCGGACGATGATGGCGCAGGGAGGACACCGACTCGAGGTTCAGGGTTATGGGTGCGATTAACAAACAAGTGACAAATTGTATGTTCCGGCCAGAAGGAGGAGTCGAGAATACTATTGACATGTTTATCAGGTACAAGAATTTTGAAGGAGGAAATATTACGTTTGACTTTAAAATTTAATTTAGATACTACCAGACCAGAGGAATTGTCGATATTAAGTTTAGAAAAGATAAAGTCCCTAACCAGAACTTCCGTAGCCGATGCCATGAGTCGAGAGACGAAAATAGAGTTTGAGTGGAGCGACAGCAGTTAAAGTTGTTAAAGGGGTGATGGGATTAATAGGTAGCAAAGGAGATTCAATCCGAGGAACTGGGTCCGAAAACAATGACCCATTTTCGGGGATGACGATGGAAGCCGTGTTGGACGGAACTTCCACATCCATGCTGACAGCAGCATTAGAAGCCGTGTTAGACGGAACTATCACATCCATACAGACAGCAGCGTCGGCGGCTTGCAGTGCGGGTCCAGAAGCACAGCCGACGGGATTGTAGACATCACATCTGACATCGCAGTCAGGCCCGGGCACAGGAGAGGCGGTGGGTGATGAAGTAGGTGAAGTAGCTGCCTCAGTAACTGGGAGTGAGGGTGTCCCAGGAACTGCAAGATAAACGTTTGTATTACCAGAGGGCAGACAGTTGATACTCTTCTTTCTTTTCGGTGACTCAGAATAAAATTTTTAAAGTGAGACTCCATAGAGACAAACTTATCCTGAAGGGCACGAAACCTAGCGTTGACGGCCGCGAATTCATTATGGGTTTGTCTCATAAAGATCCGCATTTCGACTTCAATTGGCCTGCAGTCCCAACAAGTCCAGTTGAGGCCACATCGAGACTTTATCAAGTCAACAATGCGTCCACCAGTAGGACCGAAGTCGGCGCACGTAGTATGTGCCATGTTTTCACATAACCAGCAGTATGTGAACACTTGCCGTTGAGCTGCAGAGCGGCACTTTTTAGCACAGCATGTACTCATAACGAAAAAAGGCACTGTTTATTATTATAGAAACACGGAGAGACGAGATAAAGAACAGAGCGTAAGTCAGGTACAGAGAGGCTGCAAGTGCAGAGCGACAAAGGTGAAAGAGAGAAGAGGCGAAGTGTGAAAAGCGAAGCAAACGTCCAAATTGAGAGAGGCTCAAAAAGAGAGTGCGACGTGCAAGGCCTGGGTCAACAACAACACAGGTGGGAATACGAAAGCACGGAGACGAGAGAAAGCACAAATTGGCTTTATTTACAAAATTTACTCAAGATCGCGTTTGCAGATTGAGCACAAGATAGTGGACATGGTGCAACATGCCAGTCGTTTGTCAAACGGCGTCGAAAGAGGTTGTGTAGCGCACGATTTTTTCTGTCTTTTCTGTCTTCTTCTTCCTCACAAATAAAATTCTTTCTATTACTATAAATATTTTTTTATTTTCTTAAACATTTTTCTGAATTACGAATTAAATGTCAGTATTTGTTTTTCATTATTTCGATTTATTATTATTCATTTTTATTTATTTATTAGCGAAAAAATGTTCTCGCCTGTCAGCGGAGAAGTAAAACACTTGCTATCTCTTTCTAGCGCTTGTTTGTCTCTGAGTGGCGAGATATTAGGGTTGAAAATATTTATGGTCCATTTTGCAGCTATTTTCCTCTCCAGGTCCAAAGTAGAGCCCTACACGAATCCACATGATTCAAAAATCACAGAATACTCATGCCCCTTCAATGCGTTCGATCATTACGAATCATCCCTTCAGTCCGATTCGAATCACCCGAATCACTTAAAAACCGGATCAGAGTACTGCGAATCAATATCAGCAAGATTCGTCGCATGATTCAAAACTGATTCAAAACATACTACGAAGAATCTTCCTTTGTATGCGTGCACATGTACAGTATGTATCCCAGCAAGCAATTGGAAGAGCGTTTTTAGATTAGTCACCTTGAGGAGTCTTTTTCGAGTCACCTCACTGATTGGTGATCAAAATGAGACTCGAAAATGACTCGAGCATATGCTTAAAATGCGATTCCTTGAAATAACACTAACAAAACGTACAGAGATCGAAAATGGGTCGTCTTGAGGAGTCTTTTTCGAGTCATTAAAATGATTAAAATGTAAAGCAATCCAAAATCAATCATCCAGGTGATTGAAATGTGATTGTTAAACCAGGGCAAAAAGGCGGATCGTAGCAAGCTATGCACTTTACTTTACTTTACTTTTCACTTTATCATTTGAGTGCAGTGAAGTGAGTTGAAAAATTATCTTAAATTAAATAAAATAAATAATAAAATATTCATAAAACCAAAGAAAATATTATTTTCGATGAAAAAATTGAATTTTCAATAAATCAAATTCATAAAAAGATAATATGCCTTCGTTCTACTAGAGACAATAGTTACTTTTTCATACATATGAGCAGAAATATGACTTCAAAACGATCGAAATTCGATTGCAATAAGACTCGAACAAGAGTCGCTTATGACTCCAAAACGATCGAAATTCGATTGCAATAAGACTCGAATAAGAGTCTCTTATGACTCCAAAACGATGGAAATTCGACTGAAATTTGACTCGAATAAGAGTCTCTTATGACTCCAAAACGATCGAAATTCGACTGAAATTTGACTCGAAAAAGAGTCTCTTATGATTCCAAAACGATCGAAATTCGACTGAAATTTGACTCGAATAAGAGTCAATTGTTATCAAAAAAAGGGGTCATAAAAGACTCTTCTGGAATAGTCGCTGCTAGCATACATTTTTCTCCCGCCGAGAGAGTCATTTATGATCGAAAACGCGTTGACGTACACACACAGGCACAGAAAGGCACACACACAACTACAGATTTCCACCCCGAAAGCAAGGCAAAAAAACCGACAAATTTGTGTATTGCTTTCTCGTTCTCTCTACCTGAAAATCAAATGGAGAGTAAAAGAGAGAAAAAACTGAACTGTTCGGATCTCACAGTACAAAATTATGAATCATGATCCGTTCGGTCCATTTTGGGCGTATGATTCGAATCACTGAGAAAGCCGAATCGCTGATTCAATTTGATCGGACGAAGCGAATCCCGAATCACTGCGAATCGATTCATTTTCCCGTTCATGCAGGGCTCTAGTCCAAAGGTCTTTGGCTCGGGGACCGGGCCCTGGGCAATTCGGCATGTATGTATATGTGTGTGTGTACACAGACACGACGTTTTGATTTTTTAGTTTCCTGGTTACGTGCGTGTGTGCCACTTATTCACACATACTGCGCTTGTGTGTGGGCTCTACAATTTTCGGCCGCTTGAATTGAAATTTGTTTTTTGTCTTGTCTTGAGGGCTGATGTAGCGATCTGAGCTGACCTTCCGCAACATAAATGAGGAATGGGCAGAGTGGGCGTGTGAAATAAATAAAATATAAAAGCTGATATTTGTTTTATTTACTTGAAATTGCACATTTATTTACATATACATATCCCTATTTTATACTTTTTTTGGTT
>JAWNNB010000318.1:0-39745 GCA_035043285.1 Drosophila subsilvestris
TAAAATGTATACCCTCGAAAACAGTGATTGCGGTAAACGATATATATATAATTGTGCCTCCAAATAGCGGTTCAAATAGAGTATAGTAGAGTATAGTTTTGTATGGTGTTATATATCTATGTATGTATGTGCACTAATAAATTAAGTGCATGCAAATCGAACTCTACTATATCACACTTCTGTGTCAAGAATTGAATGCGAGGTGCAATTTTTCCAGCACAAGACAATTTATATATGTATGTCCTCGGCTCTAGCTTTTAATTTTTTGAAAAATACCTTAGGCTCTGGGCTTGGATCTTTAAGTCCAGCTGCCACTTTTCTCTTGAAGACCGTGCAATCACAAGGAACCATTCGTCCTCTGGGTTATTGACAGCGGTGGCTGATGGTGAAGCAGCAGGTAACCAGCAGGGTAGCAGCAACAGTGCAGCAGCAGGCGGGTATTGCGGGTATTGCGCGGCCAACATGATATTTTTGGCAAGGCTTTTATTATTTGGATAAACAACACTTTTATTCTATAATAAAATAAATTAGCTATAGAACTTATAACTGTTTATATGTGTATGTATGACGTACATACACTCAAAACAAAATTTGTGGTCGAAGTGGATGTCTGTAGAGAAGGAAACGTTTCCGATTCTATAAAGTATATAATATCTTGATCGGTATCAATAGCCGTATAACTTAAAACTCATTATTCTCCACATATGTATGTGGGTTCAAGCCATATCAGTGGATGTTAAGGACAAGCTTCAAAGCGGGATGTATAGTTTAATTGAGAAAAGGGGCAGAGGAAAAGTTTGGGAATTTTTCTCAAAAATTAAAAACGAAAATGGACAGGAAGTCGATGAGCTTGTAGCCTGTAAGCTGCTACCTTTAAGTTTGCGGGAAGCACATCTAACCTTCTAAAACATAAAACAGTAAATTTCCAGTAAATTATGACCTCTGTTTTGATAGACAATGTGTTAAAAGCGTCTGAAAAGCCTGCGCCGGAAGATGAATTTTCTGAATATAATGAAGTAGACATCTACAAAGACCAAGCAGAACAGAAAATAATAGGAAATAGCAACATTAACGTAATATACACACACCCGACTTTGACTGTTTAATGTGGTGGAATTTTCACAAAGATGTTTCCCCCCCGTTGCATAAAACAAGCTGCAAAATATTTTACATACCAGCGAGTAGTGCGGCTTCTGAAATAGCTTTTTCAGATGCCAGAAACTTAATCACCGAAAAGCGTTACCTATTATCTACCGATGCTTTGGTGGCGTAAAGATTTTATTAAAAAGGGCGGGGCGAAAATATGAGACGCGCTCGATCAAATTCAATTTAAAGATTATATTCTAACAATTCATAAATTTCGTTCTAAGCCTAGTTAACCTACTATGTCAAAGCGGGGCGAATTCGGCTTAAGCGAAAGAGCGAGCTTTTATTGCGCTCCTGCCTTTTCCTAACCTACTTACACTAGACTTCAAACTTCGCAACAAATTAAAACGAGAAGGAACGTGTGAGTCGCTTCTGGACGCGACTCTACTTTTATACCCGTACTCAGTCAGTATATAAATTTATGAGCTTATGATTGAAATTTAAAAAAAAATTTTAAATTTTACATTTTAAATTTTTTTCTACATTTGTTAACTACATCTACATGTAAAATGTAGATAATACATCTAGAACAAATATTCTACATCTACCATTTAGATTCTACATCTCCTCCGCTAGGGGTTGCTCGCGCATTGCACAGGGCAGAGTGTGTGCGAGCGAGACAGAGAATGAATAGCGTAAGCAGCGCCAGAGGAGGTGGGGAAGCAACTGAAAATTAATTTCTTTATTCTGGCTATAATAATGATCCGATCTGGTTCAGATTCGGCAATCTGATAGATATGGTCATTCTCTACGATACTGCGTTTTTAGTTTTTTCGTATCTTCAAAATTGTGGATGCCACAGATTTTCGTCCTTTGTGAAGGCGGAAGGGGGCGGGGCGAAATTTTGAAATACACTTGTAACAGTGTGATATCACATGAGTCTGGAAAAAAATTTCGTTGCTCTAGCTTCTATAGTCTCTGAGAACGAGGCGCTCATCAAGACGGACAGACGGACAGACAGACAGACAGACAGAGACTCGGCTATTGATGCTGATCAAGAATATATATACTTTATGGGGTCGGAAAATTTTCCTTCTCTGTGTTACACACATCGACTTTTACCACAAATACAGTATACCCCTTAACTCTTTTTGAGTACGGGTATAAAAATAATCTTAACACAAAACATTTAATTCGACGACGACAAGATGAAACAATTTGTTTGAGACGGAGGACCTTACTAGCATATAAAACATTGCGGTAAACTACGAAATTACAGTACAAAGCACATCTGCGATACGAAACTCTACAAATAACAACAAAATATTGGAGAGAGACACGATGATGGCACCCCGGTTCGCGAACAGCTTTCGCGATGTCGAAGAGAGCATTCGAAGTTTCGACAGCACCAATACTATTCCAGTCAAAGTGTAGATAAGAGAATACGAAGGACAGGCGACACAAATGCAATGGAATGATTTCCAAAGGTTTTTGTTTGTCAAAAAGGCACTAAAAGAAAACTCAAAACTATTCGTATCGAGGGAAAGAGGTTTAACTTCATGAAATTCGCTGAAGTATCCAAATTTAAATCGAGTGTAACCAGTAAGCAAATCCACGAGAAACTCGCGCAAACAAAACGAGATGTCAATGAGTGTGTGTTTGAATATTTTTACCGAATGAAAGACGACAGATGGCAGATGACATATTTATCCAATATTTGACGGCATAGATGGTAAAAGCGTGAGTGACACCGTGGTTTCCCATGGGTGTCGTGTGACCAGAAAGTGTTTCTTGGTGACTTATTATTATTGGGCAATATTTGCCTGCTTAATTGCTAGCTTACTTCTGGCAGACTTATTATTATTGGGGCAATGCCTAATTGCTAAAAATAATATTTCTTATGTAGGTCACCGGGTGCTGCTCCTGCCGATTGCGAAATAGCGAAATAAGTGAGAAGACCGAGAATTGGCGCGTGGACATAAATGATCAAGAGTGTTGGTGTTGGCGTAAATTACAGTGATTACGTAAGGGTAATGATTGGGATCGAGAATTGTATGTTGTTTTGACTTATTGTGAGATACTGAAAATGATATTCCATAGGTAGGTCAAACGGGCACTGTTCCCGCCGATTGCGGGAAAAATATTTTTTATTAATTTATGGTGTGGTCGACATAAATTAAATTATGGTGATTGTGTGAGGTTTTTACGTGTCTTTATTGGATTATTAATTATTGTGTAAGAAACAAAATAAAAAGAGGAAATATTTGCTATTTCCGGGTGGGTCCTGGGTACCTGCGTATGGACGGGGTCATGCCTCGTTACAACACGTGACGATAACTCGCGCGAAAATCATCATAATTTCGATTTTTTTATGGGAATTAGAGCTGCGAAAGCCCATTTTTGGCCGTTTCGTTTGAATTTCTTATTGAGTGAAAAATTATTTTCTGAAAAAATTTAAATTTGTGTAAGTATATTTATTGCTTTTGAAAATGTGTGCGTTTTAAACCAACCTGTGTGGTTTAATGTTAAATGTCGAGACGATTAAATTTGGTCTGGCGAACGCGAAGTGCGTCACAAGCTGTGGCTTCGAGGGCCGTGAAAGTAGGCGAGACATTACACATCGGTATCAAAATAATCGCCTTCGCACAGCAAGGTCCCGTTCAATCAACGGAACAATGATTCAAAAACAACAAATGAACGTCGTGATATACAAAATCTACAAGGTGTTGTGTTCACGTACAATAGAGTCAGGCGAGTGGTAAAGTGAAATTTCCTGAATTGGGGAGCCCACCACAACCATTGAGCACATTACTTAATGGGTTGACACCTGATTCTAATAATTTTTTGAACAATATTCGAAAGTATAATTCGAGTTTTCAAATGACATCATTTAGCGCCATAAATATCATAAGAGACAACTTCATGCCAACGTTCAAGTAAATTAAATAGTTTTGTTTATGCAAATTGAGATTCAATTTCAACACGCGGAGAAAAATTATTTTCGATTTGGAAGATATGCAAGGAGTAATGTTTTTTTTTGGGCAAACCCGAACATTTACTCAGAGTTTTTGTTAGTCGAACAATTTGGTTCAGCAGCTTAAAGTGATTGGTTTGCGAACGGGTTAGTCCCAACCACTCAAGGAATATACCATACGGTAATGCATATGAGCGTTTGTTTCGGTTCAGTCTGAACGTCTGATCGAACATGCTTTTCGCAATCAAGCTTGTTCAGGACCATGATACAATTACACAAGGTAGTCTCGTCGGCAAAATCTGGTACCTCCACAATCCTAACAATGAGTGCGAGTGAGAGGGACTCGCCTAGTAAGTGCGAGCGAAACGCCAACTGAGTGTGTGTATTAACCCTTAGATGGTGCGTCACATGTTGAGTCGGTCCTGCCTTATTTTTAGCTTCTCCAATTTGTTTGTATCCTGGCAGAACCTCGACATTATGCTGCTTCAAGGAATGTCGTAATATTGAGTATTTGTCCTTAGACATTTCAAAATACATAAACAATGCCAAAGCTTGGCTTCGTCTAAGTAAACCAACAGGAAAATATATTTGCTAAGCGTTTAAGTTGAGTTGAAAAGAATTTTTTGAAGGAGTCTCGAACTTGTTCAGTTTTTAAAACGTCGCTTGATAGAATGCCATCTGACGATCATCAAATTGTTATTGGAGCTGATAAGACACCGGTTGGCGAACATGCAAGTCGTTTCAATGCGCAAACTGTTGACAAAGTGGCAATAGTCATAGTTGGTGAGCAATTTAATAATCGTGATATTGTGCTTCATCGTAGAAATGAACAACTTGAATGTGTATCCGAGACTCATCGCTTTTTTGATGCACTACAATAAATATAATTTTAACATTAAAATGATAAATCCAGTAAACGGTAAATTGATGAATTATTTATGATTGATTTTTATTTTAATTAAAATTAAATTTAATATAATTTAATCTGTGCACTCCATCATTCTAACTCATACAACCGAATGTTGAAAAGTGTGAGGCACTACACACTCCCATAAACTCAATTTATTGTGTGTGTGTCAATCACTCAACTCAATTCAATTCGAATGGATTCTATTTTAATTTTGTTTTGAATGGAGCTATGCAGATGTCTAGTCGAGAAGGAACTAAGAAAGTAAGTGCTTTGAATTATTAGGCATTCAGGCTTCAGATACTGCATATTCAAAACAATTGTTGACATGTATCCAAAAATTGAATCGGAAAAGTTGAAGCAGTTTGTTGATGGCATGCGTGAAACGGCATGCGATACCGATACCGTGCTGGCCAGTAAGCCCTCGAATCTCCCCGAAGCCCGGATATGGCCATTCAAATAAAAACACTGGGGGTGCGAAACACCGGTCGCTCCGTTTTCTACGTGGCCGACGCCCCTAGTGGCCAAGGATCGAATGCCACACTTCGCAATCGAGGTCGAGAGTCCGCCACATCTCGATCAGGGACCAAGCCACTCGAAGAGGTCGCCGCGGGAAAATAAAGGAAGTCAGCTCCGCGGGGCGAGAGTTGACTGCCACCTACATAGCCCCCAATAAAAAAATAGACGTCCAGCCTCCGCCACGGCAGAACCATACCATGCATACCACCCAGGAGCGACACGCAGTTTAACCTGAAACAAGTAGTCCTGGAACGTGGAGAAGTATCGGATCTACCTCCGGGCACGGCTCTAGGTAGTACCATCGTAGATGCTACCATTACACAAGGTAGTCTCGTCGGCAAAATCTGGTACCTCCACAATCCTAACAATGAGTGCGAGTGAGAGGGACTCGCCTAGTAAGTGCGAGCGAAACGCCAACTGAGTGTGTGGATTAACCCTTAGATGGTGCGTGGGGTTTTAAGTTGCGTGTTATAATAAAAAGAGTTGAAGTTTTTTTTATAATTTAATTTGTAATAATTTGGAGTTTGAAATAAGGTGTTGTTTCTGTTTTTGGGTTGCCAGCCGTTTGTTTAAGTTCTTAATCCTAAAATATATTGTAATCTTAAAATACAACTTTTTAATTGATAAATTAATATTTACATTTTCAGCTGATTTTAATTTCGGGATATTGAGATCAGGATCTACTTGCGGAATAGCATCTTCGTTTAGTCGCCTTTTTTTAAAGACCTGACCATTTTTTGGTTCCAACTTCCAACTATCCCTAAAGTGCGTTTCGCAAATTTTAGAGTAATCACCAAGTTTGCACCCAAGCGATTGCTCCCACAACGCTCTTTTTGCTTAACATTTTGGTGCCTTGATAAACTTGACACCATCCACGTGTTAACAACACACAATGAAAAATGTCATGTTTGCATGCGTGCTCTCGCGTCAAAAAACGAACACGTACTGAGGCAAAACCCGAGCGCTTCGACAGCCGACGAGACTGATACTTGTGTAATTGTATCATGGACTGTCGGTTTGTACTCGTGCGCCACATAACGCCACCCAACGCCACCCAACTTCGGACTCGGCCAGCCAAAGCGTCGCACAGTGGGGCCTTTGGCCATTTCAGCTTGCTAAATTAATAACTTCCGAACAAATCAAGATATCTTTATGAAGCCTTACTATAAATAGTCAAAGTTGAACTTTGTTGCCAGTGCATAATTTCCTATGTAAAATAATAAATTCCAAGTTTTTTGGATAGATAAAGAATTTTAATAGGATTTTTCGGAAGACTTTCAATCTGATGGTGGGGTAAGCTTTCTATAAGCCGTTTCGCAGTGTGGTCCACCAGGTTTTAAAGTTTTACTTCCGCTGATACTTCCGTCACATGTTGAGTCGGTCCTGCCTTTTTTTTAGCTTCTCCAATTTGTTTGTATCCTGGCAGAACCTCGACATTATGCTGCTTCAAGGAATGTCGTAATATTGAGTATTTGTCCTTAGACATTTCAAAATACATAAACAATGCCAAAGCTTGGCTTCGTCTAAGTAAACCAACAGGAAAATATATTTGCTAAGCGTTTAAGTTGAGTTGAAAAGAATTTTTTGAAGGAGTCTCGAACTTGTTCAGTTTTTAAAACGTCGCTTGATAGAATGCCATCTGACGATCATCAAATTGTTATTGGAGCTGATAAGACACCGGTTGGCGAACATGCAAGTCGTTTCAATGCACAAACTGTTGACAAAGTGGCAATAGTCATAGTTGGTGAGCAATTTAATAATCGTGATATTGTGCTTCATCGTAGAAATGAACAACTTGAATGTGTATCCGAGACTCATCGCTTTTTTGATGCACTACAATAAATATAATTTTAACATTAAAATGATAAATCCAGTAAACGGTAAATTGATGAATTATTTATGATTGATTTTTATTTTAATTAAAATTAAATTTAATATAATTTAATCTGTGCACTCCATCATTCTAACTCATACAACCGAATGTTGAAAAGTGTGAGGCACTACACACTCCCATAAACTCAATTTATTGTGTGTGTGTCAATCACTCAACTCAATTCAATTCGAATGGATTCTATTTTAATTTTGTTTTGAATGGAGCTATGCAGATGTCTAGTCGAGAAGGAACTAAGAAAGTTAGTGCTTTGAATTATTAGGCATTCAGGCTTCAGATACTGCATATTCAAAACAATTGTTGACATGTATCCAAAAATTGAATCGGAAAAGTTGAAGCAGTTTGTTGATGGCATGCGTGAAACGGCATGCGATACCGATACCGTGCTGGCCAGTAAGCCCTCGAATCTCCCCGAAGCCCGGATATGGCCATTCAAATAAAAACACTGGGGATGCGAAACACCGGTCGCTCCGTTTTCTACGTGGCCGACGCCCCTAGTGGCCAAGGATCGAATGCCACACTTCGCAATCGAGGTCGAGAGTCCGCCACATCTCGATCAGGGACCAAGCCACTCGAAGAGGTCGCCGCGGGAAAATAAAGGAAGTCAGCTCCGCGGGGCGAGAGTTGACTGCCACCTACATAGCCCCCAATAAAAAAATAGACGTCCAGCCTCCGCCACGGCAGAACCATACCATGCATACCACCCAGGAGCGACACGCAGTTTAACCTGAAACAAGTAGTCCTGGAACGTGGAGAAGTATCGGATCTACCTCCGGGCACGGCTCTAGGTAGTACCATCGTAGATGCTACCATTGACACCCATTGGTACGGATCCTGAATTTACAACGACGAAGAATTGAGCCTGCCACCGCTAACGGTGTTGGGCGAATTGAAAGCGGTAGACGAAGTGCATAAGAGGGCGGAGTCAGAGGAGGAACCCATAGATTTGAATTCTCGGCGTCCGGAAGCCGCTGGTGAAGTTGTTCTTTCATTATCGCAAATCATTTGCCAGAAACGACGACGAGACGGGCAAGACCGACATAACGCACCATGTCATAAACACGGGGCAATCACGGCCCCATAAGCAGCCACCCCGGCGGTTGGCGCTAGCAGAGATGCGCGCCAACGGAGTGATACGTCCCTCCAACAGCCCCTGGTCCTTACCGGTAGTATTAGTCCGTAAGAAGGATGGTTCTGCGTGGACTACCGGCGGCTCAATGACGTCACAATTAAAGACTGCCGAGAACTGAGGACATTCTGACGACCCTGCATGGTTCCAATTGGTTCTCTACAATGGATCTTCAGAGCGGCTACTGGCAATTGGAAATGGACGAACATTCCAGGCTCAAGACTGCCTTTGCCTATGGCGGCGGATTGTTTGAGTTCAACGTAATGCCGTTCGGATTGACCAATGCCGCGGCAACGTTCGAGAGGCTGATGGACGGATTCTTTCTTGATACTGATCAAGAATATATATACTTAATGGTGCCCCCGCGTTTTGAATGTAAAGAACAAATTAAAAGGCGACAAATAAGTGACACAGTACATAGAAACAGTGTATAATACACATATACAGTTTTATTTAATACAGGGGTGCCACAGAAATCCCTGCCGCTTGGATTTCTCCTCACCGATTTTTACGCCTGTTTTTATATAAATATTGTTTAATTGGTGAAAACGGCAACAAATTCCTCGCCGATATGAAAAGTAAACGTCTTTTTATACAACTAAACAAATCTTAATTGCAAAAGGAAAAAAATAGATGACTTATTGATGTATTGACATGAATTTGACACTATTAACTGGCCAATTGAGTTTGTGCCCTTTTTATAAATAATTTTTGTTTAAACCAACCTCAAAATTGGATCTGCAAAATTGGTCAGGGAAAAAACAAACGAGAAGGAACGTGTGAGTCGCTTCTGGACGCGACTCTACTTTTATACCCGTACTCAGTCAGTATATAAATTTGTGAGATTATGATTAAAATTAAAAAAAAAAATTTTAATTTTACATTTTACATTTTTTTGCTATATTTGTTAACTACATCTACATGTAAAATGTAGATAATACATCTAGAACAAATATTCTACATCTACCATTTAGATTCTACATCTCATTCCTTACGATACTGCGTTCTTAGTTTTATCGTATCTTTAAAATTGTGGCTGCCACAGATTTTCGTCCTTTGTGAAGGCGGAGGGGGCGTGGCACAATTTGGAAAGAAACTTGATTCAGTGTGATATCACATGAGTCTGGAAACAAAATTTGGTTACTCTAGCTTTAATAGTCTCTGAGAACGAGGCGTCAAACAAGACGGACAGACGGCCAGACGGACAGACGGACGGACAGACAGACATGGCTCTATCGACTCGGCTATTGATACTGATCAAGAATATATATACTTTATGGGGTCGGAAAATTTTCCTTCTCTGCGTTACACACATCCACTTTTACCACAAATACAGTATACCCCTTAACTCTTTTTGAGTACGGGTATAAAAAGTGAATTGCTCCGAACAGCTGTGGCGGCCCGATTTGGCTGTCGATAAGTCTCTGTTAAACATAACAGAGGTCTTTTTTTATGAGCTAGCACTAACGCGTGGGTATAACAGCAGTATATTTCGCGCTTAACAGTACAAAGTGTAAACGAATTCACAAAAGTGGATTCCAGAGCGCTTCGAAATGAAAAGTCATACTTTTTGCTGAAAAATTAAAACGCTAAGTGAATGTGAAAACCGGAGCCCGCCTGATTATTCATGTTAAGTTAATAAAAAACAAGAAGGAACGTGAGTCGCTTCTAGTCGCGACTCTACTTTTATACCCGTACTCATTAAGTATATAAATTTATGAGCTTATAATTCAAATTTTAAAAAAAATTTTAAAATTTTACATTTTACATTTTTTTGCTACATTTTTTAACATTCAACGTACATCTACATCTAAAATGTAGATTATACATCTAGAACATGTAGAAAATCTCCTCCGCTAGGGGTTGCTCATTTGGAGTTTTTTTAATTACACATACCTACAAATTTTTCAAGTACGACCACGTTTGATATCGATTAACGATAAATCGAAAATTCAGCTCGGGCAAAAATTGAAATTTACACAAATGATTTTCTACATATTCGAAGTGGACTTTTAAGCCAAGAATGCTTAGATCAGCTTAGTTAAACTTCAATTGAGGAAGCACCATGGATTGCCAATCTAAAAGACTGGTATTGCGAAATCGACCGTGGACGTCCTTCTTTGCAGGACGAATTTAGTGAAGGTAGTCTAAATATCATTTTTGTGCCACAAAATATCGTCACATACTGTGAGATTGAGGTATCCTTGGGCATTAGTATGTCGACAATTAACAAGATTTTCCATGATCACCTCATGGTAAAAAAGTGTGATAGCGTGGAAGTTCCCACTGGGCCCACTGGGCCCACTGGGAACCCACAAAATCTAAAAATCGAAAATTTTACAAAAATAAAATCGTGTTGCTTCAGAAGCTGTGTTTAACATCTATACAGGTGGCGAATCATGGATATAAAAATACAAAATCGAAACGAAATCAATAATCGACGGTACGGATGTTTTAAATCAAAATAAACACGGATTAAGGCCTGTTTTAGAGATACTTTTTCCGAGTGCCAAAAGTGTTGTGAAATTAGGTTAAAATGTTTCAAAAAATATTCAAACAAAAAGTTGCTCAAATTAAAAAAAAAAATCAGATGCCTTTGCTGTGTTTTTCATAGTTAGGACAGAAACTTAAATAGTAGCCTACGTATACGATTTTCTCAATATATAAATATCATTTTAATGTAGATAACAATCCATTGTGGTTCTGAATCATCACTAGAGTACAGGACTGCTGGGGTAATTTTTATGATAAATCCATTTAGATCGATTAGTTTTTGTTCATGCATTTTATGCTTGACAATGCAAAAATAACAACCATTACTTAGCTATGTTTCCTAGAACTTTTCTGAAGTTTCTTACTAATTTAAGGTCGGTGATTTCAATTAAGATCTCCATTTTATTCCTTCAGGTCGCGCTTTTAAGTTACAGGTTAAATAAGAATTTTTTACTTTTTTCCAAAATTAAGTTTAAATGTCATAACTTTACTCCTCACTCAGCGATTTTTAAATTTGTTTTTTTTTTCTTAATGATGCAAATGTTGCCTTTGAAAAAAAGAATACTTTTGAAAATGAGTATGAGGAGTAAAGTTATGACATTTTAAACAATAATTGATGGAAAAAAGTGAGAAAAGCGATTAATGCCTGAAACTGAAAATGCGATCTGAAGGAAAAATGGAGAACAGATTTGAAACCAGCGACCTCAAATTACTAAAACAATTCAATCAGTTTTTAATCAACACACACAAAGTTCAATTTTGTTTCCCTGTGTTATTATATCTTATCCTTTTGTGTTTCATTATCATATAATCTTCCAGTTATCTTATAATAAATAAATAAAAATATGTAACAAAAATGAATAAAACGAGAAGGAACGTGAGTCGCTTCTAGTCGCGACTCTACTTTTATACCCGTACTCCAGTCAGTATATAAATTTATGAGATTATGATTAAAATTAAAAAAAAAAATTTTTTTTACATTTTACATTTTTTGCTACATTTGTTAACTACATCTACATGTAAAATGTAGATAATACATCACGAACAAATATTCTACATCTACCATTTAGATTCTACATCTCCTCCGCTAGGGGTTGCTCGCGCATTGCACAGGGCAGAGTGTGTGCGAGCGAGAATGAGAATGAGTAGCGTTAGCATCGCCAGAGGAGGTGGGGAAGCTACTGAAAATGAATTTCTTTATTCTGGCTATAATAATGATCCGATCTGATTCAGATTCGGCAATCTAATAGATATGGTCATTCTCTACGATACTGCGTTTTTAGTTTTATCGTATCTTCAAAATTGTGGCTGCCACAGATTTTCGTCTTTTGTGAAGGCGGAAGGGGGCGGGGCGAAATTCTGAAATACACTTGTAACAGTGTGATATCACATGAGTCTGGAAACGAAATTTCGTTGCTCTAGCTTTTATAGTCTCTGAGATCTAGGCGCTCATCAAGACGGACAGACAGACAGACAGACAGACAGACAGACAGACAGACGGACGGACAGACAGACATGGCTCTATCGACTCGGCTATTGATACTGATCAAGAATATATATACTTTATGGGGTCGGAAAATTTTCCTTCTCTGCGTTACACACATCCACTTTTACCACAAATACAGTATACCCCTTAACTCTTTTTGAGTACGGGTATAAAAATTAAATCATTTAAAAATAACATAATAACTCTCAACTTGCTATTTTAAGTTATTTTCATTCATAAGCATATCATAACATATGTATGTATGTATAATAATCATATCAACTTCAAGTTATATTATATTTTTTTTAAATCTATATATAGATCAATCTAGTGTGATGAGTTTATATCATATCATTTAAGTCTCATTAAAGACGACGATGCATTGAGTTTTGGCCTGTTAATAGTAAAGAAGTTATCTCTTGCCACTTTGGATTACATGTGAACGTTATAAATAAACATGGTCGTCCGAACGCCCGTACTTAAATCAAAGCATCCTGTATTCTTATTGTGTATTCTTGCATATTACGTGGACTGCCCACATATGATGATGGTAGAATTATAGAGTTACCAACTTTACCGGCTTCGCCATTGTTGATAGCGTCTCTCAAGTGTATATATTCTTCTTCACGCAGTTTCTATTGATTATGTCGTATGAATTTCAGTCGTTCACTCTCTATTTTTGCGTACATGTTGACAATAAGTTGTTGGCACAGCAAGTGTGGTACACTTTTCCTTTAATTTTAAATGTGGAAATGTATTGTTGACCATTGCCGCAGTATTGTTGACTATTTCTGCTGCTCCGAACGATGTCATTTGGAAGCATAAATTGAATTTTCAAATGGACTTCAGGAAGATGTTTGAGTCTGGATCCGCCGATTAGCAAGGTGTTTAATGGTTCCGGTGGTGTATCAATTTCAGGTAATTGGTCTTTTCCTGATGCGCTACACATACTTTTTTGACTTATATTCATATTTGAGCGTCCATAGCACCAATCAACACCTTCTGATGTGCGGAATATTCAATATTTGTCTCGTAAAGCTGCAAAAACATCGATCCACTATCGATAGTATCGATGGCGACTTCCCTGATTCGTTTTTTTCCCGATAGTTGGATAGTGGAAGGAAGGATTCCGCTCTCCTTTGAATGCAACAGAAGCTTCAAAATTTTTCAGGACGTGCTCACCGAGCCCGTTGTCGGATTAGAGACTGGCCCTTCTTTGGCACCGTCAACACCATCACCGAAAAAACGACAAACCGCTTTTTGAGTTTCTCGAAAGAAATAAAACTGACAAAGTACGAAGTAACCGAAACCCAACAAAAGTGCTTTTAAGAGAACTCCGATATATAGTTTAAGCCAAACATATCAAATAATATATTTTTGTTTATTTTTTGTTTGTTTATGGATCTCTTAAATTTGTAAGTTTTGGTACAAAATATATAATTTGTAACGAACCATGGGAACCATGGATCGCTACATTTCCTTAGACTATACTATCTACACCCTAATATAAGAAGCACCGTATATTTAGAATAATCCCCTGCCAAGAAGAGTTGGAAGAACCCTCGTTGCACTTCCCATATCACGTGTCGCACAATCGACAGTTCAATACGTTTTTGCAAACAGAAAAATTAAAGCACCTCACCCATTTCGTTGTTTCGCAATGAGGAAAGTAGGCCAATTCTCGGTCTTCCCACTCTTAAGATATTTCACAATCGCCAGCGTCAGTTGACCTGCATAAGAAATATCATGGCCCGATTGCACAAGAAGGCAAGCCAGCATAAACAGCTCACGCCAAATTCTCACAACTAATAACCCACATTAATTTAACATACGATTTCCGGAGTGCAGACGCCACAGAAATCACTCCTAAACCCACTTTATGGAAGTGGTACACCATGTTCTACTAAGTAAGCATAAAATTGTAACATACGACCAAAGCAGAAATCAATCAAAACCCACTGACCCACCTTTATGGAAGTGGTACAATACCTTTTACCGATCAAGCATAAAAATAAGTAACACCCGATCGTTTAACAAACAAGCGGAAATCAATGTAAAAAGTCGCTGACGCCGGGATCTGACGCACGATGTTACCCGCCGGCGAATGACATAAAAAGCGCAAGAATCACCGAAGAAAGGGCAGTACATCAGCCAGAATCCCAGAGACTACACCTGGGCAGTTCATCAGCCAGAATCCCAGAGACAATACCTGGGCAATTCACCAGATACCACAGTCGGCAGTACACCAGCCAGCAAGTCTCAGCGCACACCTGGCAGTTTTACCCCGGTCAGCAAAAACACAAGCCACCGCGATAATCCAAGAAAACTTACACTAACAAATCCACCAAGGTCATATATAAAAGCCATTTAATAAAGAAAGAAATATTACAGACAAAACCAAAACAACAAACTTTGAGTCATTCTTGATAGTAAGAATTATACGATTTCTTCAGCACACCTTACTCTCACAATTCAAAGGCGAGTCCGGAACTTTAAAGTCCTTACCAAATACAAATTCCTTGTAACGAACCCTGGACAGGACTGATGCATATCCCAGCCTGAAATAGGATCTCACAAATTTAATATAATTTGTCTTTTTTTATTTGTTAACTCCCGTTATATCGTTAAAATCTATGCTTTTATTTCAAAACATCGATAAACATCGAGGTACGCAGCTCAACTGGCTCACATGCGAATGCAAAACTAACGAACGAAGCTAAATCCGCTTCGTTGCTCTATGTATTTGTCTCCACGTCTCCGTAACAATTGTCTTTGTTCATTCCGTTCATTTTGAACCTCTAGTGATTGAGATTCACGCCAGTGCGATATGACATCACGAAAATTTTCGTTATCTTCTTCGACTTGTTCGACTGTTCTTTCTGCTCGATTATTTCGCATTAATCTTGCATGATTTTTTTGACGGTACAACTGGTACCCCTTGATGGCATTTTTCACTTTAGCACAATTAGAATATAAGCAAATTCAAAAACAAACGTAACAAAATCAAAGAGAGATATCATATCGAGATTACACTACATGATCCAAAAACACTGAAATTGAGAATTAAATATGGGTGGAAATATGAAAATCAAAAATAAATTACCACCTATGCATTATCAGGCAGGCTCCGGTTTTCACTTTCACAAAATAAAATGTGATTTACTTTTCAAAACGAAACGCTCCCGCACTCGTAAAACGCAAGACTTTTCCGTTTTCAAAACGACAACAAATTCCTCGCCGAAATGAAAAGTAAACGGCTTTTTATACAACTAAACAAATCTAAATTGAAAAGAAACGAAAAGGAACGTGTGAGTCACTTCTAGTCTACTTTTATAGCCGTACTCTACTGACTGAGCTTATGTGAGCTTATGATTAAAATTTTAATAGAAATTTTGAATATTTTACATTTTTTGCTACATCTGTTAACTACATCTAAATCTAAAATTTAGATTATACATGTAGAACAAATATTCTACATCTACCATTTAGATTCTACATCTCCTCCGCGGGGGGCGCTCGCACATTGCACAGGGCAGAGTGTGTGCGAGCGAGACAGAGAATAGGTAGCGTCAACAGCGCCAGAGGAGGTGGGGGAAGCAACTGAAAATTTATTTCTTCATTCTGGCTATGATAATGATCCGATCTGTACCAGATTGGCAATCTGGTAGATATGGTCATTCTCTACGATACTGCGTTTTTAGTTTAATCGTATCTTTAAAATTTCCGTCCTTCCCCCAGAAAGGGGGCGGGGCTAAATTTTGAAATACACTTGTAACAGTGAGATATCACATGAGTCTGGAAACAAAATTTGGTTGCTCTAACTTTTATAGCCTCTGAGATCTAGGCGCTCATCGGGACGGACAGACGGACGAACGGACAGACAGACATGGCTCTATCGACTCGGCTGTTGATACTGATCAAGAATATAAATACTTTATGGCGTCGGAAACGTATTCTTCTCTGCGTGACACATATTCACTTTTACCACAAATACAATATACTCCTTAACTCTTTTGAGTACAGGTATAACGAGAAGGAACGTGAGTCGCTTCTAGTCGCGACTCTACTTTTATACCCGTACTCAGTCAATATATAAATTTATAAGATTATGATTAAAATTTAAAAAAAAATTTTTATTTTTACATTTACATTTTATTTGCTACATTTGTTAACTACATCTACATGTAAAATGTAGATAATTCATCTAGAACAAATATTCTACATCTACCATTTAGATTCTACATCTCCTCCACTAGGGGTTGCTCGCGCTTTGCACATGGCAGAGAGTGTGCGAGAGAGACAGAGAATGAATATCGTCAGCATCGCCAGAGGAGGTGGGGGAAGCAACTCAAAATTAATTTCTTCATTTTTGCCATAATAATGATCCGATCTGTACCAGATTTGGCAATCTGGTAGATATGGTAGAAATGTAAAATTAAAAATTTTAATACCAATCGTAAGGATCGTTTTTAAAATAAAACGCAATTTCCTTACCCCTTTGCCAAAGGTGATACTACAAAATATTATTTAATTACTAATTTAAAAAAAAAGTTGCAATTATGTTTTTTTTTGTTATTAGCTAATAGGAGTTACGTTAACTTATTGGAAAAATTTGGGTATAAAAAGTCGTTTTTCTACTTAAATTTAATTTTTTCTTTTGTTTGGTCAAAATTACGGAAAAAGCGTTACACACGTAGGATTTAAAAAAAAAATTTTCTTAGTGTATGACTATGATGGGAAAAAAACCCAAGTATGCACTTTTGTTTAAAATTGTTTTAACTACAAGAAAAAATAAAAATGCGACGAATCGACTAACATTTGCGAAAACCAGCGACTAGTGAATTCACAAATGTATGAAATTTCAAGGTGCACATATAACATATATAACATATATTAACGGTACACCAAAACTTCCCTTAATGATTTCTCATACTTCTTTATTCAATAAACAATATAATTACTTATTCCGCCTTACAACTCAGAGGTCTCACAAGACCTCTCACACAGACCCCGCCAAGACACCAACCGTCTTGAACCTCTGCTCACAAGTTCATCTGCAACCGTGCCTTTGGTTCGGCTATCATGGTACGGTCTCAGCCTTTGTAAAAGATGTCAACACGCACCACCTCCTGGTGCCCAAGAGTCTAGATCCATTTCCTCGTCCAACTGGTCACTCTCATCAACTATCATCATCAACTCTCATCATCGATCGGCTAAGATATCGTCGATTGGTACAGCTCGCAAATTCTCATGTGCATACTTGTATGTTCTCTTATTTGTCAACGACTTCAACAAATATCGGTCACCAGCTAGAATTTCAACAACCAGAAATCGACTCTTAAACTTGGATCTAGCTTATTCTGGTGCCGTTCTTCGCATTTGAGCAAAACATGATCTCCAACATTATTTTTTCACAATTTTTGCTTTATTTACATCAATTCTGATCTTTTCATGTTCTGCATTTGTTTCAATATTTTCTTTGGCTTATGCCCTTACAATTTCCACATCAATCTTTTTTTCATCGATTATAGGGATCAATCCCAATGGCCTTGACTGCTTTTTAATAAAAATTCTAGTGGACTTACTTTAGTGACTCTATTTTCCGTACAATTCATAGCCAACTGTATATCATTAAATGAGTCTTGCCATGAACGCTGACTCGTCTCTACTGCCGTTAGCATGCTTTTTAAAGTGCCCATCACATTCTCCACCTGCCCATTTGCTCGGCTAGCTCCAGTCGCAATCAAATGCAACTCAACCTTCTGCGCTCCACAAAATTCTCTAAATGCCCCACTTGCAAAGCTCCTACCTTGATCGGCTATGATAAACATTGGCAAACCAAAGATCGATATGGCTGATTTGACTGCTCTTATACAATTGTCGGAGACCAAATTTAGGGTTTGATACAAATGAACAAACTTTGTAAATGCATCGACTTGCACAACCACATACTCTATTAAATCAATTTTGCCACTAAATTTGCCGCTGATATTTTTTTGAATGGAAGTAATATTCACCTTGGGAAGCGGATGCGGTTCTATTTGAGGCTTGTCTGGTGATGGAATCCACAATTTACAAGTAATGCAGTTCTCAACCTGTTGGCCATATTTTCGAACCAGTTATACCCATATACTTTGTCTATTGTTTTTTTCCATCCCAAGTGGATTATAGATTCATGCAGTAATGAGTCTTACCATTCCTCTGAACCCTACGAAACAGTATTTCTTCTCTAAATTCATATGCTAAATTCCTGCTATATTTTTCCGTAATTCATTGTTCTGAATCTTATTGACTATCTCTGAAGTTTCAAATTCGCGACCGCGACAAAACTGGCGTTTCGTCTTTTAGAATTATTGTCATTTCAACGTTCGTTGTTTTTGATTTTTCGGTTTAAAGTCGATATAATTTCGCATACTTTGTTTATGTACCGCGTTGTTTATGTTCAGCTGAGAATTGTCTATTGCTACGTCATTATGGACGATTCGTCATACGTACTCTATACCAGTTATACCCATATCATTTGGCATCCTTCCTATTTTTTTATTTGTGCCCAAACTGATTACGCTTGAAGCACTTTCTTCCTATATATTTGCTCGCGCAGCTGCTAGCCAGATTCCCTTCTCTCCACAGTTAAAACAAACAATGTCTTTTTTGGAAACCTATATACTTTTTTGCCTAGCTGCATCTTCTTATCTCCAAATTTATCACTCTTCTTCATCTTTTCGCTAATTTTTCAAATTCTTTTAGTTTGTTTACAGTACTTATCCTTTTTGCTTTATATAAAATGGTTTTATTTAATGCCATCTCGTCAACACCGTCAATCACGTATTGCATAAGTGCGTAGTCTTCCACATTGCCATTCGACTTGAATTCGTTCAATAGCGCGCTCTTCAACGTTTTCCATAAGTTCAAATGTTTTTCACTCAAAACAAATAGTCTAGCAATGCCCTTTAATGACTTCTTGGCGAAAATAAGTTTTTTTAAATCTGTCCAACGCATGAACTAAGTCTGTTCTTCGAATTCTGTTATCCATTCTTCGACAGCCATATCATCAGAGCCATCGAACACTCGGAAAGACTCCTCCATATCGCGAATCAGAGTGTGACCTGCTCATCGTAGTTGTGCCTTTTTTGCTTATTGCTTCGCCATATTCCATTGTCGGCTTGTTGTTGGGATCTCTCTTATGTGCATGTGGTTATTGTTGTCTCGCTCACTCCTGCCTCTATCAAGCACAGCGTCGTTCTCTTGATCTTCGTTTTCATCTTTTCCATCCTCATCGCTTGGGTTTTTATCGTCCTCTTCAACATCGTTGTCCTCATCGTCGTGGTTGTGACCATATTTGTCGCATTGTGATTTATGTTCAATATTGAAACAAGATCAAGGTTAGTTAGCTTTGCTTGTATGTATACGCGCTTAACTGAAAATCAGGCGTCCTTTTCGTCTTATTCGAATCCACTAAATTCCGCGAAAACGGCTTCTGTTATTTCAGTCTCCTTCTCGTTCAAACACGAATTTGTACAATGCACAAATACTTGACTTCGTTGCCCTTCGAATGTTTTTTGGAATTAACTCGTTTAAACACGTAATTTTTCTGAGATACAAAAAAAATTCTATTAAATTTTCTCCGCTTTTTTAATATCCACGTCGTTTTTATACCCGTACTCAAAAAGAGTTAAGGGGTTACTGTATTTGTGGTAAAAGTGGATGTGTGTAACGCAGAGAAGGAAAATTTTCCGACCCCATATAAAGTGTATATATTCTTGATCAGTATCAATAGCCGAGTCGATAGAGCCATGTCTGTCTGTCCGTCTGTCTGTCTGTCCGTCCCGATGAGCGCCTGGATCTCAGAGACTATAAAAGCTAGAGCAACGAAATTTTGTTTCCAGACTCATGTGATATCACACTGTTACAAGTGTATTTCAAAGTTTCGCCCCGCCCCCTTCCGCCTTCACAAAAGACGAAAATCTGTGGCCTCCACAATTAAACTAAAACTAAAAACGCAGTATCGTAAGGAATGACCATATCTACCAGATTGCCAAATCTGGTACAGATCGGATAATTATTATGGCCAAAATGAAGAAATTAATTTTCAGTTGCTTCCCCACCTCCTCTGTCGGTGCTGACGCTATTCATTCTCTTTCTCGCTCCCACACACTCTGCCCTGTTCTTATTTTTGGTTTACTATAAAACATGCATCTATTTCCGATGTATCGTTAGGAATATCCAATAATCTTAACATTTCTGAAGAATAAATACTTTCTAATTCTTTTTTGGATTTCACATGTCTAATAGATGAAATAAATGGATCTGAAGAGGCTGCCAACGTGTTGAAAATATCCTGATTTTACCTTGTTCGTGATATTTTACAAGTATTCATGTACCTGAATTTTTTGTAATCCTTGTTTCTCGTTTCCTGGGCCTCCTCTGACATCTCTCCAATTGGAAGGCTATGATGTTCTATTAAAATTTGACCGTGTGCCAAAATTTTATGAAGCATTGGAGTACTTTTCTGGATACTTTTCAAATAACAACTCTGCAGTCTTCGAGGCATATTCACCAAATTTGCGTATGTTAAAGTTGTCCTTGCAGTTTAAAATATTCAAAATTACAGCCAATCTTTGGATAATGCCTTCATCCAGTCCAGTTATTTTTGCTGTAATTTCGTGTTCCTTAAAGAATTTCCGGGATGAGTTTCCATCGTTTGTGTTCCCGTATCCATATTTGGGGCAGTCGACCCTCAGTCCAAGTTTCGAAAAGAATTCGTCTTGAATCATTTTTTTCCTGTGTTTATGTTTCTCTTTGGCTGGCAGGCTATCGTCAAAAGATTCTTCCGTTCGCGGGATGGTATATGCAAGTTTTAAAATAAACTCCATACATCTTATTCTTGAATGCAATGGGGAATGCCATTTTCAAAATTTTCCTCTTCAATTAAGGAATCATCAAAAAAAGGACTATAATATATATACATATGCATATACCACCCTTTGGCAAAATAAAAAGCAGGTTAAAAAACTTGGTCAAATTCAGGTCAGTTATAACGGCCAACCTGCATATGCAATGCTAAAAAAACTTTTGAAAAAGGTAGGTCGAAGTTAAAAAGACTGACCTGCAAATGGATTAATAGCTAACAACATAATTTAGGTAGCGAAAACTTAATAATGATTAAATTATTGAGTGTACCTGAGTATATAGTTTAATTAGTACATTAGTACCTGATTTTTTTTGTTTTTAACTTTGACCTGAATTTTAAAAAAAAACTTAATTTTTGTATTCCCGAAATATTTTGTATACGGGCTCTTTGCATATTTCTTTATTCTTTTTTGCTTCTACATCTATAACAGTGACGCTACCTCGCACGAAAAACGTAAAAATTTGGATTTTTTATGGGAATTTGAGCTGCGAGAGCCCATTTTTGGCCGTTTTTGCAAATAGCCCGTATACAAAATATTTCGGGAAAGCAAAAATGTAGCTTTTTTTAAATTCAAGTCAAAGTTGTAACGAACCATGGTTCGTCACATTCCTACGACTGCTACCACCTACCGTAAGCTACAGAACTAAGTAATCAACCACAGATACACTCGCACACTTTAGACAATACATTTCCGCAAACATCTACCACCTACCATAAGCTAAAGAACTAAGTAATCAACCACAAATACACTCGCACACATTAAACAATACATTTCCGCAAACTCAGAACCACAGGTATAAAATAATCAACCTCAATACAATATAGCACTCGTATACTTTATTTCGAAATAATCAACCTCAATGCAATATAACACTCGTATACTTTATTTCGAAATAATCAACCTCAATACAATATAGCACTCGTATACTTTATTTCGATATTTCACAATCGCCAGCGTCAGTTGACCTGCATAAGAAATATCAGGGCATAATTGCACAAGAAGGCAAGCCAACATATTTCGATATTTCACAATCGCCAGCGTCAGTTGACCTGCATAAGAAATATCATGGCCCGATTGCACAAGAAGGCAAGGCAACATAAACAGCTTACGCCAAATTCTCGCAACTAATAACCCACATTATTTTAACATACGATTTCCGGAGTGCAGACGCCACCGAAATCACTCCCAAGACCCACTGACCCATCTTTATGGAAGTGGTACGCTACGTTTTACTAAGTAAGCATAAAAATGTAACATACACCTAAAACCAACCCAAACCCACTAACCCACCTTTGTGGAAGTGGCACAATATCTTTTAAAAATTAAGCATAACAAAGAAGCGAAAATCAAAAGTCGCTGACGCCAAGGTCGGACGTACGATGTCGACCATCGGCGAATGACATATAAAGCGCAAGATGCGCCAAAGAAGTGGGCAGTACACCAGCCAGCAAGTCTAAGCGCACACCTGGCAGCTTTACCCCGGTCAGCAAAACACAAGACACCGCGATAATCCAAGAAAACTTACACTTCCAAATCCACCAAGGTCATATATAAAAGCCATTTAATAAAGAAAGAAATAAAGAAAAATCAACAAAAGCAAACACCAACGCCAGAGTCATTTCTTATAGACAACTCCCAACGCTTCTCCAAGCCTACCTTACTCTCTTCCTTCGATCTAAAGGCGAGTCCAGGACTTTAAAGTTCTTCAGAATACAAATTTCTTGTAACGAACCCTGGACAGGACTGAATGCATATCCCAGCCTGAAATAGGATCTCACAAGTGGCGCCCAAACAGGGACTTTAAAGGACTTTTTGGAAACTTAAAAGGACTTCGTGGATTAAAGACCCACTGCCGACCGAAAAGGACGAGATAGGAAGGACCAATAACCGCGAGACCTATAATCGTGCCCACGCGAAATCCGACCAAGTATACGCGTCGAAGAAAAGTGAAAAACAAAACTGTCACAGTGCTCACAAACAAGTAAGTCAAGTGCCCAATCAAAAGTACAACATGGAGGGATACAGGCACGAACCACTCGTTGATCTCTACCCGGAAGGACACCTCACCAATCCAGGGGTCTCCACCAGCTGGATTTACAAACTCCGGAAAGTCGAGCTCGAAACGCTCGCTGAGGAGTTCGGATTTGGTAACGAGGGAACAGTCGATGATCGACGGAGGAGATTTGCCACATTAATCGCCGGGACACTCTCCCAGGATGCCTGGGCTCGACTAGGAGACCTTGAGCGGGTCTACACCAGAGCAGCAGGACGCCCCAGGTCACCCATGCCAGGCACGCCTGGGCCCTCAGCCAGACGGAAAACGGACACCGGGGCAGGATTGCAAGTACCCGCAGCCGCCGAATACAGCACGCCAGCACCACCGTCGTAGTAACGGCCGCCGAGTTGCCAAGGCCCCCAGTTACCGAGACCAGCCGATCGCCCACACAATGGATCGTGCCAGTCAACGACGCACCCATGGATGGACACTACCACAGCCACGGCCCACCCATGGCGGAACGCATCTGGAAATGGGGAATCAGGTTCGACGGACAAGATGACCCACTGTCATTCCTAGAACTGCTCGAGGAACGTGCACTTTCATATGGGGTGGACACCAATCAACTGCCGCGGGCTATGACGGAGCTGCTCACAGATCGGGCCAGTCGCTGGTACCGTACCAGTCAACTGCAAGGCAGCTCATGGGCCTATTTTCGCCAAGAATTTTTGACGTTCTTCTTGCCGCCGCGGTATTTCGAACAATTGGAGGACCAGATCCGAGCCCGCAAACAGGCGACAGGGGAATTATTCAAAGATTACCTTATCGAAATACGGCTTCTCATGCACCATGCCGGGTATGATGCGTCCAAGGAGCTGAGCAGGATCTATGACAATGCCCTGCCAGCCTACCAAATGTACGTGCGGCGACACGAACTGCAAAGCTTGTCGCAGCTTACGCTCTTGGCCACAGAACTCGAGAGTATCCAAGAGAGGACTCTTTCGACACCTCTCCCACCCCCACGACACGCGCCACGATACGCAAGGCCAGCTCAGGAACAGAGGCACGGAGATGCAAACCGGACGCCGTTTCGGAGACCGCCATGGGACTCGACAGACTCACCAAGACGGCAACCAATGAATCCCGCCAGTGCCACGGAGCCAGACATCGCGCATCGAATGATCACCACCCCGTCAACCCGCGCGCTGCCTGTCGCCGGTGCGGTGACGCCGGACACGCGTCATACAATTGTGACAAGCCAGCAATATTGTTCTGCTGGGAATGTGGCAAACGCGGTACAAAGACCGTCGATTGCTGCAGGCGAAATGCGTCGAGAAACGACACGCGTCCCCAACTGACACGGGATCAGCCGGGAACGACGCCGACTGCACCCCGCAATTAAAGACGCCGCTACACGTGAACAATGGCCGGATCGTGGCGAAGGTGACCATATGAGGATACGCCACGGAGGCCACAGTAGACACTGGGGCCTCTAAAAGCTTCATTAGCGGCAACCTCGTCCGACAATTAAACAACGATACCAACTTACAAGATGCCTGCACCCGCATACGCCTGGCCGACGGTTCGGTCAGAGAGATCACGCAAGTTCTACGACCTACCAGAAGGAATCCAACAACCAATAACGCAACGCTGCACTTGACACCCAAGCCAATAGCAGCAAACGCGAAGAACCGGCACACAACGGAGAACACCAATCCAAGCCCAGCACAAGCAAACAGCAACTCAGCAATCGGGAAAACGAGTCCCACGGTCACTACGGAATAACCGCGTCCAAAACCGAACACAGGGAACACGCATCCCACGCAAACCACGAGGATCTCACACACGAGACAAACACACTTGAACCCGGCGCTCGACACAGGAAGCCCAGGTACAAGACAAGCAACAGAGCAAGCAAGCAAAGGATCCACTACGGAGAGAATAAACACACAGACACCCTCAGCGCCAGCCGCCACCAACACGCAAGGACAACGACAACGCCAGCCGCCAGGCGACAGCCCAGCAACACGGGAAGCAGACACGCTGACCCCATGCTGGACAGGGCCAATCATCGAGTTAATCTCCACAGAGCCTCTCTGCCAGGACACGGAGTCCAGGACGATGATTCCCGGAAACACTGATCGCCTGCCGGACGCACCCCGGGCCGACGACACACCGATCCTCGCCCACACGATGGAGTACCTTCCGGGTACTGACCTGACTGCTAGCGCCATGCACCGAGCCATGCCTAGAGCCACGTCCGAGATATTCGTCACACGAGCCAGTCGTTGGACCAACACAAGAGGCGTCACCGAGACTCACCTCTTTATGCGGCAAACAACGGGCAATACCACCCAAGAGTGGCATCAGAGGTATGAAACGTACCTGCCCGCGACCGGCGCCACTCCAATCATCGCCAACATAAGCGATTACCATCGGAGGATCGAGCCGCCCAGCGCGTTCGACACGACACTCCTCCCCGAAGACCCCAGCCAGCCTCTTGACCACAACGCCGCCGATCCCACCGAACACGAGCCCACACCAGCCCCAGAGCCTTGGCCGCCCGACGTAGCCCCACAGATCCAAGCATTTCTGGATGAAGAGCTACCCAAGTTTGCGGAGCTCCATGGGACCTCAGATATCGCCAAGCACACCATTGTGATGCGGGATAATCGGCCGATAAAACAGCGATACTACCCCAAAAACCCGGCAATGATGCGAATAATTGACGAGCAAGTAGATCAAAGAAGGCCTCATAGAGCCCTCCCGGAGCCCACACAGCGCCCCAATTGTACTCGTTCGTAAAAAGAACGGGAAATGGCGTATGTGCGTGGACTACCGGCAACTGAACGCCCACTCCATCCCTGACGCCTATCCATTGCCGCGGATCAACTATATTTTGGAACGGCTACAAAACGCCTGTTTTATCACCACTCTGGACCTCAAAAACGGCTACTGGCAAATACCCATGGATGACGGGAGCCGGGAAGCCACCGCATTTACAATTCCTGGTCGCGGCCTGTACCAATGGAAAGTGATGCCGTTCGGTCTACACTCAGCGCCAGCAACATTCCAGCGGGCGCTCGACACGGTCATCGGCGCAGACATGGAACCATACGCATTCGCGTACCTAGACGACATCATCATCGTCGGACGGGATTTCAAGGACCACCGGAACAACCTGAAAATAGTCCTTTCCCGCCTCAGGAAAGCGAATCTGCGGATAAATGCAGAGAAATGTGCATTCTTTCAGTGAAAGATCAAGTATCTCGGACATATGATCAGCCACAAGGGAATTCACATCGATCCCGACAAAATCGCTGCCGTCAGAGAACTCCAAGCGCCCACGAATCTAAAGGAGCTTCGCCAATGCATCGGGATGGCCTCATGGTACCGAAGGTTCGTAACAAACTTTGCGACCGTCGTCCAGCCGATGTCCAAGCGCCTCAAGAAAGATCAGCCATGGATCTGGGCCGAATCACAACAGGCTGCGTTCGATCAACTCAAAGAACTCCTCACGACCGCGCCCGTTCTCGCCTGCCCAGACTTCAATGTCAAATTCTCGCTGCAGACCGATGCCAGCAATCTGGGGATAGGAGCAGTACTCACCCAGGAAATACAAGGGAAAGAGCGAGTCATCGCATACGTCAGCCGTAAACTGAACCCAGCCGAGGAGAACTATTCCGCTACCGACAAGGAGTGCCTAGCGGTCATCTGGGCGATCCGAAAGCTGAGATGCTACCTCGAGGGATATCGGTTTGACCTAATTACCGACCATCTCGCTCTTAAGTGGCTGAATACGTTGGAAACCCCATACGGCAGGGTAGCAAGGGCACTCGAGCTACAACAATATCAGTACGACGTCCACTACCGCGCAGGAAAACAGAACGTGGTAGCGGACGCCCTATCGCGGCAACCGCTGGAGACTCTCGCAAGGATCGAAGGCGAGACGGCAAATTGTTCATGGCTCACCTGACGGATCCAGCAAACACAGGAGGAGCCCAAGAAATTCCCCGACTACCGATACGAGAACGGGGAATTATACCGGTAGCTGGGTCATGGGGCCGACAACCAGGACTACGTCGCGTGGAAGCTATGCGTACCCAAACACCGCCGAGGGAGAGTGCTACAGGAATGCCACGACCAACCAACGGCCGGACATCTAGGCATCCGCCAAACCATCACGAGAATCTGCCTACGATACTATTGGCCCGTCCTATACCGCGACGTAAGGAAATATGTTCGCAACTGCGTAAGCTGCCAGAAGTACAAGGCACTGCAGCAAAAGCATGTGGGAAGAATGCTCACTCGCAAGGCCGAAGTGCCTTTTGCCACCCTGTGTGCCGATTTCGTGGGCCCACTACCACGATCCAAACGAGGGAATTCAATGCTCCTCGTATTCATCGACACGTTCACCAAGGGGGTGGAGTTGGTACCCCTTAGGAAGGCTACCACCGCCACACTAGAACTAGCTTTCCGGGAACGGATACTAAGTCACTATGGTGTACCAAAGCGGTTTGTGTGCGACAACGGAACACAGTTTACAAGCCGGTCGTTTCGATCATTCCTGCAGACTGCGGGCGTAGATCTGCAACACACCGCCCCGTACTGCCCGCAAGAAAATCCCACGGAACGCGCCAGCAGGACCGTGAAAACTATGATCAGCCAATTCATAGGGGAACGACAGAACACTTGGGACGAGCTATTACCCGAGATATCACTGGCGATCAACTCCAGCGTCTCGGAGACAACTGGTTTCAGCCCTGCGTTCCTACTAAATGGCAGAGAGCCGCGCTTACCTGGAGCACTATACGATGAAGTCACGCCAGGCACAGGAAGCCCGCCAGACACCGCCCAGAGCAAAGCGACACGGCTCAAAGAGATATTCGCGATAGTGAAGAATAATATTCAGCGAGCCAGTCAAGAGCAGGCGCGGCACTACAATCTCCGCCGACGACAATGGCATCCCACGGTGGGCACTTTGGTACTGATTCGACAACACCATCTGTCCAACGCCGCTGACGGCTTCGCAGCGAAATTGGCCCCAAAATATGACGGGCCCTACCGAGTAAAGAGTTTTCCGTCAGCAAATGTGGTGAAATTACAACACCTCGGCAGCGGGAAGCAGAAAATCGCGAACCTCAACGATCTAAAGGAGTTCCACGATAACAACACCAGCAACACGGCTGACGAGGCCGACATAAGCATCGACCCATGATCAAGCCCCAACAGTCAGCAAAACGGTGACCCGGTCAAACACCATGCTGATAGAACCAGAACGGGCGGATGGCCCACAAGTATTGCGACACCAAAACCAAGAAAACACACCCGGAAATCGCAGAATGCGAAGTACGCACCCCACCAGAAAAATTGATGAACCACGAAACTAAGCAAAGAACGACGCTGACCCCCTAAAAATTCAAACTATACACGCCACGCAATATTGCTGATGCACGCTGACACCCCCATTGAAAAAGAAGTAGGCTATGCCCCTGTTCTGGAATACTCCCTTTTGAGTAACGCGATTTAGTGGACTGTATGTATTTTTATTCTTGTTCAGCTCGCTGTCTTTTCGGTACTAAAAAATGCCGGCGCATCGGCAAGCGAATACAAGCAGTTTTTTCGTCTCTTTTATTCTATTCTCAATTTCCTTTTCTTTTCGAGATGGACTTAAATGTAAAGATGTCAAATTAATAATATCGGATGCGTTCCTCGACATCCCGGCCCGCCCTGAAACACAGTTTCTGAACAGGGCAATACAGCAATCTTAGTGATTGGTCGGGTAATTTCTCCCGATCGAACCAGGTCGTCCTTTCCTGGATAGGCTTCAAGAACCTTCGCGATGTGCCATGAAGACGGTGGTGTGCTGGACTCTTTAACAAGCATAACGTCCCCGCTCCTGATGTTAGGGACTGACGTGGTCCATTTTGGACGCTGTTGCAACGTAGTCAGGTACTCCTGATGCCATTTTTTCCAGAAACCTTGGTGCATGGATTGGATGCTCTGCCAGTAGCCCAATCGGCCCACAGGGACGTGATCCAAGTCAGCCTCAGGTATGTCGGTGAATGGACGTCCAATTAAGAAGTGAGCTGGCGATAGATAGTTGACCTCAGTGTCCGGTGTGTAGCAGAGTCGTGAGTTGACCACTGCGCTGACTTGAGCAAGAAGGGTACGCATCTGCTCAAATGTAAGCGTTGAGTTTCCGATGACTCGCCGAAGATGCAGTTTAACAGAGCGAACTGCCGATTCCCACTTTCCACCCCAGTGAGGCGCTCGGGGTGGAATGAAAACCCATTGGATGCCATCCTCCGCCAGGGTATGGGTGATCAGATTGGTGTGTTGCTGTGACGCCAGTAGGGTTTGCATTTCATCGAGTGAGCGTTTTGCACCGATGAAATTTGTTCCGTTGTCACTGTAGATTTTGCTGCACTTGCCACGTAGAGATATGAAGCGCCGCAGCGCAGCCAGGAACGTTTCAGTGCTGAGATCAGTGGCAAGTTCCAGGTGTATTGCCGACGTGACTAGGCAAACGAAGAGGCATATGTAGCCCTTAGTGATGCGTGGTTTGCGACCCTTGCCTTCCTTGAGAAGGATTGGCCCAGCATAATCGCAACCGGAGTTGACAAATGGCAGTGCCTGCGTGATACGAATGCTGGGTAGATCAGCCATTCGTTGCTGTGATGTATGCTGTCTTTGTCGAAAGCAAGCCAAGCAGTCGTGTGTAATTTTGCGTATGAGATTACGAGCGCCAAATATCCAGAACCTTTGCCGAACAATCACGAAGAGTGCAGAAACACCTGGGTGCAGGTTGACCCGGTGTTCGTGTTCCAAGATGAGTTTCGTGACGCGATGAGCCTTTGGCAGCAAAACTGGGTGTTTTGCTTCTGTTGGCAATTGCGAGTGATGCAATCGTCCGCCAACTCTGAGTAGATTGTCCTTGTTGATGATTGGTGAAAGTTTCACCAGTTGAGATCGGCTCCGTAGTTGTTTCTTGTCGAGTAGAAGTTGGTAGTCGTCTTGGAAGCAGGTTTGTGTTTGTCGCAAACACATTATACGTGCCGTCTGGAGCTCCTCAAATGTAAGAGGTTTGGATCGTCTGTCCTGAGATGGATTTTTTGTGCGTTGGGTGAAGCGAACCACATAGCCAACAGCGTGGACGAGCTTCAGCCAGGAAGAAACTCGGGCGATTAGTTCCTCCAGCGGATTAACCGATTGTGATTCGGCCAATTTGGACAAGCAATTGGTTTTGACTTCATTGTTTTTGCCAGTTTCTGAAAGAGATAAGTAAAACTTTGAGTTGTTCAACTTTACCATGAATTGATCCTTGTCCCGTAGCCACAAGGGACCAGTCCACCACAACTGAAAGTCGATGAGGTCGGCAGCCATCAGGCCTCTGGACGCACAGTCAGCTGGGTTTGTTTTTGAGTCTACATGACGCCATGCATGGCGTGGGATGGAGTCCAGAATTTCCGAGGTGCGGTTTCCAACGAATGTCTTCAGCTGGGCTGGTGCATATGATAGCCATGATAGAACAATTGTAGAATCGCACCATGCAAAGACAGTGGTATTTCTCTGTCTTAATGCAGCCTTATCGAGATCTGCTCGCCACTTAAGCCAATTGTCTGCCAGTTTGTTTGGGAGTGGATCATCCCAATCCAGATTGAGTAGCCATAGGCGTTGAAATAGGATCTTGAATTGAACCACGACGGGTGCCATGAGTCCAAGCGGGTCGAATATCCGTGATACTTTGGACAAGACTTGTCGTTTTGTGCAGCTAGGATTTGCCGATAGACCCACATTGTACGTTAAAGTATCTTTTCCAGGGTGCCAGTAGAGTCTCAGAACCTTTACTGGCGACAATTGAGTTAGTTGGGCGGAGGAATCGGTGTCCTCTGATATGGAGTTGGTATTTGATACCCATTTCCCGAGCTCTAAGTTGCCGCAAGACATTAGTTGTATGAGTTCGTGCCGGTTTTGTAGCAGCTCATCCTCACTGTTTGCTCCAGTAAGGACATCGTCAACGTAGAAATCCTCGAATAGGATTTTTGCAGCATTCGGGAATTCCTGCCGATGATCCGAAGCTAGTTGTTCCAATACACGAACTGCTAGGAATGGTGCAGATGATGTTCCATATGTGACAGTAAAAAGTTGGAAGTGCTTGATTTGTGCGGTTGGATCTTCTCTTCAAATGATCCTCTGGAAGTCTCGATGCTTGGTGCTGACCCAAATTTGGCGGAACATTTTCACAATGTCTGCTGAGAATACAAATTTGTACATTCTGAAGCGAAGGCACACAGCAAACAGATCACGTTGGATGCTGGGTCCTACCGAGAGAGTGTCGTTCAAGGCCTTGCCATTGACGTCGCGAAATGAACCATCAAAAACTACACGGAGTTTTGGACCCAAGACAGGATGGTGTGGCATATAAAAATGCTGCCCAGTAGTGATTTCGTCTGACGGCAGTTCTCGCATGTGTCCCAGAGTTTGATATTCTCGCATGAAGTTCACGTATTGGATTCGTAGTGGCTCATTCTGTTGTAAGCGCCGTTCCACCGATTTGAAACGGTTGAGAGCTCCTTGTAGAGTGTCTCCGAATTCAGGATGTGCAGTCTTGAATGGAAGCTCCTTGATTTACTTCCCCTTTTCATCTCGAGTGTGTGTGGTGAGAAAGTGTTTCTCGACCTGTTCATCTTCGGGTTCCAATTTGGTGGTGCAGTCGACGCTCTCCAGCTCTTAAAACTTCTGGAGCGACGATTCAATATCCAAGGTTGTTGTAAGTGTAATTGCGTTGCGTGTTTGGGGTGTCATGAGTGACGTGATAACCCATCCGAAAACCGATGAAATGGCGATAAGATTGCCCTTGCTGTCATACATCTTTCTTCCTGTGAGTGTAGACCATACGTGTTCGCTACCCAATAAAATGTCGATTGGTGCGTTTGTGCAGAAGTTTGTGTCAGCCAATTGTAGATCGTTGAACACCTTGAGTGCCGATGCGTCAATGTTTTGCCTTCCCAGTGATGACGAGATACTGCCAAGTACATGGGCGTATACATCCAGATGATCATCAGAAATCCGGGACTTGATGTGGAGTTTGCTGCATCCCCTTGTGGTGTCAGCTTTTACTGACGAGATTCCCGAAACCAGAATGCGTGAGTGTGAACGTGCCAAGCCAAGAGCGTGAATGCAGCGTTCCGATACATAGGAGAGTTCTGAGCCAGTATCCAATAAGAGGCGACAGGTTATGTATTCTCCCTTTGCGTTTTGAACATAAACCATGGCCGTGGGTAATGTGCTTCTGCTCAATCCATTTGTTAGTGTAGATGTTGCAGTGCCTTGCGCACATACAACCGAAGATGTACCCTCTGCTTGGGCAACGTGACTTGAAGTCACAGCAGTGTTGCGATGAGCGTTTGAATTGGTTCCATACTCCTCTTCAGCTTGAGCAAAGCTCCCGATAGTGCCCGATGTAGTACCTTGTGAATGTAGCAACGTGTAGTGATGACCTTTGCAGTGTTTGCATGTGTATTTTGATTTACACTTGCTGCTTAAATGACCAGGTTTCATACAGTTGTAACATAAAGCCTTGTCTTTTACAAAAGATCGTCGTTGCAACGATGTCATGTCCAAAAATTGTGAACAGCCATACAGAATGTGTTCTGTCGAATGGCATTTGGTGCAGTTGCTGCTTTCAACCGCCACCATCGAATGTGTGAACCGTTTTGGTTTGTCCCCTTGAGTAGCTGCTTTGCCGACAGACACACGCTCCCCTTTGCTCAATTCCAATTCCTCGCAACGATCATCCAAGAACTTGAAGAAGTCGTCGAGAGTTGGTGAGTCTTTGTCCATACTGCGTTCAATCCACCTGCGCCTCGTGTCAGCGTCAAGTTTCTCCAGTGCCAGATAGATGACCCAACAGGCGCGTCCCGTTTGGTTTAGAGCATCCAGACCACGAACAATTTCGTTTGCACCGTCGGATACCTTACGCAAAACCGCTGCATCAATTTTATTAGTTGTTGGCAAGCTCATAAATTGTTCCAAGAACGTATTTACAACATGCCTCGGACGATTGTACCTTTCTTTAAGACGATCCCATGCAGTGTTGTAAGCAGTGTCAGTAATCGCCAAATGTCGTACCAAGTTGGCAGCTTCATCGATCAGCAGTGTTTTCAAATGATGGAACTTTTGTGTGTTCGTCAAATGCTGCTTGCTATGAATTGTACTTTCATAGATATCCTGAAAGGCTGGCCACTCTGTGTAGTTGCCAGCGAATCGCTTTATTTGAATCTTCGGCAATTCGCTTTGCATTGGTGGCGCACCAACTGCTGAATTCAAATTCGCCGTACCTCTGACTTCGTCGTCACTATAAGCATGCTCGGACATGTTCGTTGTGTTCTGGTTTGCAGCTAACTGCTCGAATAGCTGTTGTTGTTGTTGTAGCAGACTGAGTACTGCGTCGTTGTGTAGATTGAGCCCTTTGTTGCCATCCCCGTTGTTTGTTGTAGTTTTGGTTGCAGTTGCTGTTGCTTGTAAAAACTCATTTTTCTCCAAAAGCATAGACTGTGCCATTAGATATTTCTCCTCGTAGAGAACGTTGTCTTTCTCTGGATCCACATACCCATCCACATGTTCGAGAAGGCTTATGGAATCCCCAAGCTGTGAGAACTCCTTCCAAGTAGTTTGAAGCAGCTCCATCCGTGGGGTGAGCTCTGCCGATGAAGTTGGTTCAGCCCGTTCAGCCCAAGCCAATGCGCGTGTGATGCTGGCCTTGAGTCTGCCACGGCTCTTTACCAATGCTCTTAATTGTTCCATTGTTCACAATTATCAAATGAATTCCGAAGCACACCGAAACTGTACAAGAATCCTGCTCGAAGGACCAAAGAATGTTCTGGAATACTCCCTTTTGAGTAACGCGATTTAGTGGACTGTATGTATTTTTATTCTTGTTCAGCTCGCTGTCTTTTCGGTACTAAAAAATGCCGGCGCAGCGGCAAGCGAATACAAGCAGTTTTTTCGTCTCTTCCATTCTATTCTCAATTTCCTTTTCTCTTCGAGATGGACTTAAATATAAAGATGTCAAATTAATAATATCGGATGCGTTCCTCAACAGCCCCGGAAGAACAGTGACCCGCAGCCACAGTCAGATACACTATATATAGCCGAGCTACGGGCATCACAAATCAGTACATCTCTTCAATCGCAGACTTAAGTACAACGCTTTCACCGCCGCAAGCAAACATCAACATGCAGCCAACACAACAAACCAAATCTCAGGCCACCAGGACCACACTGCTGACCCTCCTGGCCCTGACCACCATGACGCAGGCGACGGTAAAGATAAATGATTACACCAACGCCGATTACGTGCCTGTGGTCGACGGAGACGCCGTCATTTGGGAGAAATATGGATACCTCCACCATATAACCAACATCACGTCCTAAGAAGCCAGCAACGCCAGAGGAAGTGGGGGAAGCAACTGAAAATTAATTTCTTCATTCTGGCCATAATAATGATCCGATCTGTACCAGATTTGGCTCTCTGGTAGATATGGTCATTCCTTACGATACTGCGTTTTTAGTTTTATCGTATCTTCCCAATTGTAGATGCCACAGATTTTCGTCCTTTGTGAGGGCGGAAGGGGGTGGGGCGAAATTTTGAAATACACTTGTAGCAGTGTGATATCACATGAGTCTCGAAACAAAATTTGGTTTCTCTAACTTTTATAGTCGCTGAGATCTAGGCGCTCATCAAGACGGACGGACAGACAGACAGACAGACAGACGGACGGACAGACAGACATGGCTCTATCGACTCGGTTATTGATACTGATCAAGAATATATATACTTTATGGGGTCGGAAAATTTTCCTTCTCTGCGTTACACACATCCACTTTTACCACAAACTCTCTTTAACTCTTTTCTAACTCTTTTTGAGTACGGGTATAATAATAGACATTCACAACGAAAAATCGGAATCACAATGAAAATGTAAACAATGACAGATAGGAAAATGGGAAAAAAACAACAACAAAACATCTGATGTCAAAATATTCTCATGCACAAAAACTCAGAAGTCAGATAGTTTGTGGACTATGCTCTGGGAATTTGTTTATGAGGAGTGTTTTGCAAAACTCATGCAGGAAATTGCACACGCTGGTGGCTAACAGCCCTCCGACTATTCTGTACTCAGAAAAACAGCCCAAAGTATACAATGCTATGGCGATTTAAAATTTTCATTAAACAGCATCTTTGTTTTCGGCTACATCTTTCTCCCAAAATGTCCCGAACCGCTTCTAAAAAGTCCTATCATGTATATTTGTATTAAAACATTGATTAGATTTTGTAGAAGCAGTCACAAATGACCACGCTTCAGTTTTTTCAAAACAAATATCCATTCTAATATCTCCTCCTCGTCCACATCCTCATCAGCCATGTGCAGCAACATGATTAATTTGGTCAAGAATATGTTTTGCTGTTGAATCACATTTACAACCATTGCAATATTATTAATATTCATTTTAATTAAAGACGTAAACAAATTTCCGCACGCAATTATGAGCATCAGCTGTTTCTCATGGATGGGGGATGGTGGATGGTCGCAGTGTGAATCGGAGTTTCACATATTTCAAAAATTCCCACCGTTCCTCCGGGATGGGCTCAGTGTGCAGAGGGTATAATATCATACTCAGACCGGTTCTCACTAAACGGGACCTGGTACATCAATCCCCTTGGCAACTCCAAAAGAAGCCCGTGGTGGCCTCCATGACAAAAGTAAACGTCACGGGGCACCACGATAAGCTGAGTCTGCCATTCTTGCGGGAGCTGAGTTTGGAAAATCTAAAACACATCGAGCTGCTAAAGATTAAAAACAACGCGTCGCATCTACTCACGGTCATCGTGGCCATACCACTTTGTATTGGTATATGGTGCCTCCGCCAGCAGCTGCGCCAGCACAAACAGTCGGGAACAACCACAGCCCTAGACATCGAGGCCAGTAACTCAGCGCCGGCGACAGTAACGCCAACAATAACGCCGGACGATATGCTGACAGGCGCGAAGAAAAAAGTGAGGTTTGCGGAAACGGCGCCACACAAGCGGAGCGCCGAGAATTAGCCTAGCTCCGCACAAAAGGAAAAAAAAAGCTGACCACGATCTCTGCCGGGAGCCACCGTCACAGAGACCGAGGTTTCATAAAGAACAACGCGAAAACTAAAAATCACTACTCTTGGAACAACGAAGACGCCAAAGACAAGACCAGCAAAATGAGCCGTACAAGGAACTACCAACGGGAGGAACCCATCCTCGTCAACGGATCCGAGGAGGAAATCACCATCAGCAGCGAATCGGAGGACGACAGCTCCGTGGGTACACCGGAGAACGCCCCGCGGTTCTCCAGGGATGTGCTGTGGTCCCCACCCCCCAGGCCACGGTCACCAGAGCTGAGGATCCCATCACCCATCAGCCCGGCACACAGCCCGGCCTGGTCGCCCCAGTGGTCTCCCACTCGAGAAGAGGAGGAGAGCGCCTACGCCACCGGGGAGACCGATTCGGGCCCGGAGCCAGAAACCCACTGGCGGGATCCGAGGCACGGCCGGGGAATCTACCACCGCCGGCGGGAGAACGAGCCCGACGCTTCGTCAAGAACAACAGAGGAAGAAGCAGCGGACAACGAAGGGGAACAACGACTCGTGGGAGAAACCCGAACGGTCCACAACGAGCGGACGCCATGGGGAACCAGGACGACGACGATCCATACACTGATCGTCGACACCATCGGGTACGAAGACACTAGCAACGCATGCCCTGAGCCAAAGCGCCGGCGTCAACAGTAAAACGGTCACCCCAAAGAAGGGGGGGGGGGGGTTGTAACGAACCATGGTTCGTCACATTCCTACGTCTGCTACCACCTACCGTAAGCTACAGAACTAAGTAATCAACCACAGATACACTCGCACACTTTAGACAATACATTTCCGCAAACATCTACCACCTACCATAAGCTAAAGAACTAAGTAATCAACCACAAATACACTCGCACACATTAAACAATACATTTCCGCAAACTCAGAACCACAGGTATAAAACAACCTCAATACAATATAGCACTCGTATACTCTATTTCGAAATAATCAACCTCAATGCAATATAACACTCGTATACTTTATTTCGAAATAATCAACCTCAATACAATATAGCACTCGTATACTTTATTTCGATATTTCAGAATCGCCAGCGTCAGTTGACCTGCATAAGAAATATCAGGGCATAATTGCACAAGAAGGCAAGCCAACATATTTCGATATTTCACAATCGCCAGCGTCAGTTGACCTGCATAAGAAATATCAGGGCATAATTGCACAAGAAGGCAAGCCAACATAAACAGCTTACGCCAAATTCTCGCAACTAATAACCCACATTAATTTAACATACGATTTCCGGAGTGCAGACGCCACCGAAATCACTCCCAAGACCCACTGACCCATCTTTATGGAAGTGGTACGCTACGTTTTACTAAGTAAGCATAAAAATGTAACATACACCTAAAACCAACCCAAACCCACTAACCCACCTTTGTGGAAGTGGCACAATATCTTTTAAAAATTAAGCATAACAAAGAAGCGAAAATCAAAAGTCGCTGACGCCAAGATCTAACGTACGATGTCGACCATCGGCGAATGACATATAAAGCGCAAGATGCGCCAAAGAAGGGGCAGTACACCAGCCAGCAAGTCTCAACGCACACCTGGCAGCTTTACCCCGGTCAGCAAAAAACACAAGCCACCGCGATAATCCAAGAAAACTTACACTAACAAATCCACCAAGGTCATATATAAAAGCCAGTTAATAAAGAAAGAAATTAAGAAAAAAATCAACAAAAGCAAACACCAACGCCAGAGTCATTTCATATAGACAATTCCCAACGCTTCTCCAAGCCTACTTTACTCTCTTCCTTCGATCTCAAGGCGAGTCCAGGACTTTAAAGTTCTTCAGAATATAAATTCCTTGTAACGAACCCTGGACAGGACTGATGCATATCCCAGCCTGAAATAGGATCTCACAAAGTTGAAAAACAACCGAGAAGGAATGTGAGTCGCTTCTAGTCGCGACTCTACTTTTATACCCGTACTCAGTCAGTATATAACTTAATGAGATTATAATTAAAATTTAAATAAAATTTGTATTTTACATTTTACATTTTTTTGCTACATTTGTTAACTACATCTACATGTAAAATGTAGATAATACATCTAGAACAAATATTCTACATATACCATTTAGATTCTACATCTCCTCCGCTAGGGGTTGCTCGCGCATTGCACAGGGCAGAGTGTGTGCGAGCGAGAAAGAGAATGAGTAGCTTCAGCAACGCCAGAGGAGGTGTGGGAAGCAACTGAAAATTAACTTCTTCATTTTGGCCATAATAATGATACGATCTGTACCATTGGCAACCTGGTAGATATGGTCATTCCTTACTATACTGCGTTTTTAGTTATATCGTATCTTCAAAATTGTGGCTACAACAGATTTTCGTCCTTTGTGAAGGCGCGCCCCACGCCCCCCGTGGCACAATTTGGAAAGAAACTTGATTCAGTGTGATATCACATGAGTCTGGAAACAAAATTTGGTTACTCTAGCTTTTATAGTCTCTGAGAACGAGGCGTCAAACAAGATGGACAGACGGACAGACGGCCAGACGGACGGACAGACAGACATGGCTCTATCGACTCGGCTATTGATACTGATCAAGAATATATATACTTTATGGGGTCGGAAAATTTTCCTTCTCTGCGTTACACACATCCACTTTTACCACAAATACAGTATACCCCTTAACTCTTTTTGAGTACGGGTATAAAAGAATTTAGATGGTTTGGAAAGTACGTTTTTCTCTAGAACTGTCTGTGCAACGAAGCAGTTTTTCATTGAATATTGATAAAAATGAATACACCTAGTAAATGATACCAAAAACAAAATGATACCACACATAGTTTAATTTTTATTCTACCTGAAAGATGCAGTATGTCATTAAAAGTTGAATAAATTGTTGCACACGGAAATAATTTTCAACTTTGATGCTCATATCTCCTAAACTGCGCCGTCGCACAGTGGGGCCTTTGGCCATTTCAGCTTGCTAAATGAATAACTTCCGATCGAATCAAGATATCTTCATGAAATAAATTGCGTTTAAAAGAAAAAATTTTCAGAATTTAGTCTGCAAAAGTACATGGTGCTACAATATCTAAAAGCTTTACAATAAATAGCCAAAGTTCAACTTTGTTACCAGTGCATATTTTCCTATGCAAAATAATAAATTCCAAGTTTTTCGGAAAAAAAAATATTGTTAATTGTTCTT